>VXAB01001553.1:0-46856 GCA_013399175.1 Odontophorus gujanensis | reverse complement strand
CGAGCAACCAGCCCTGCGGTGGCTATGCTAACAGTTGAGACGCCAACCCAGGATATCATTCAAAATTGGCTCGAGGATCAAGGAGGCCATGGCTCTCTTGAGTATTTGGCCTTAAAAGAAAAAGGGGGGAAATGTAGGAAAATAGGACAATAGGACCTTATGCCAAAGTTGTTGGTCACGTACAAGATGATTTAGTAGCCAGACACTGCTTTAGTTTCACGGGAGGAATCACTGTTGTGTATAACTAAGATGAGCTAAGCATATCCCTTGATCTGTGTTCCTTAGCACATGTATTTCATATCCTTTTGATCTCTGTAGTGTCATACACCCTCTGAGCTCTAGACATGATTGATTAACTTGTTAGTATCGGTCTAGTTAAAATTGAACTACTGCATAACATATATAAACCTGTAAGTTGACCGAATAAAGTTGAAGCTTCGCTCACAGTGAGTGGTTGTGCTTCCCTACACTTATTAGCAGGTACTCTGGCCAAGTGTGTTGCAACATTCTGTATTCTTTTTCATTGCTTCAGCAAACAAGAAGACTGTGACTGCCCCTTTCAAAACAGCTTAAGCTAGCTTTACAGTTTCTATGACTGTGTTATCTAGTTCTGTCCTATTAAATGTGCTCTGGCTTGTTCTTTGGAAATGAATAGTATCTACAGATAGTGAAGCCTTCAATTACCAAATTAATTACAGTTGAAATTATCCCAGATTCTTTGCTTTAAACATATAAATCCTAGTTTGATACTTTCTGCATGTAATGATATAGAGAAATGGTACGGTTCTATTCACCTGTAGGCAGGGAAGGGGAAAGACAAAAGGAATGATACCTTTCACCAGATTTCTTGTTCTCTTTGCAAATATGCTATTATCCAAACAAAAAGACAGAAATTTTATTTCTCTAATTTAGGTCACTGAGGATGGAGGAAGTAGTGCTATGTCTTCCTGCCTTTAATAGTATTGTGCCACTTGAAGCAATCTATGAATCAATAAATAAATGACATCCTACAAACATAGGCAAATATTCGTGACAGCACACTCAGCCTCTGTCCACTCCAGCAGCTCTGAGGACCAGTATGTGGGCAGTTGTGTCCAATGTAATTCCAAACTGCAATTCACTGAGGATAGATCTTGGTAGGTATAACCCTGAATTCTTGCACACCAGAAATTTAAAAAATATTTGCTGTTCTCCCATGCTTATCTCTATTGATCTCTGGTCCCTTTACACAAAATTAGAATAGGTCATTTCATGTACCAAATTTTCCTTAAAAACAGCTGATAATACAGTAAAATTGAAAGATGGTAATCCCATATTAAAAAATAGACCTATGTTGTATCATCTTTAAGGCAGAGAGGAGTTTCAAGATGCCAAGAAAATTCATTTGAAAATAACCCTCACTTTGTTTCTCTTTTTAATGCTGATACTCATCCTGAATGTTACTGTGCTCTTCTTAGAGGTGTAGCTAAGAAGACATAAACAATCAAGCATGCCAATAAAATCATACATTAAAAGGAAGAGTAATAAGAATCATTTATGTCAATTGGAAGAGCTGATTCATTCATTAAGTCCAAGTAGTCGTAACTCCTAACCTATCTATGCTGAAATGTCATGGGTAGATTTTGGAGTTCATGGGTGTGGGCTAACAGGCTGAATCCTTTGTAACTCACCTCTGATCTTATTCCCACTATGGTATAAAAAATGATTTATCAGTCACTTGGAACCAAAGTACTAATCAGAAAGTAAATGGTTTGTCATATAAATGGAAAAAAGAGAAACAACACAACAAACAATCAAGCACCAGTAAACTAAAAAAAAAACCAAAAAAATCACAACAAAAATCATCAACAAAAAGCAAGAAAAAAGTGATCTCAGTCTAATCCACTTTATTCCACATAGGTTCTGGTAATTACAAAGACTAAAAGATACTTCTCATAGTCATTGAAAACTATTCTGAAACAATAATCTGAATAAAAGGTGATAGAAATGAAAACACATGCCAAGCCATAAAGGCAGTGCTAGAATGAATAAATATACAGTTGAAAACTCCCTAGTTCGAACAATGCAGTAACACATTTTACTGAGAGCAAGCATTTTGTGAAACCTGTGTTTGTTTCCTTGCAAGTGGTAGTGAAACACAATACATAATGGGAGAAACAAAAGATACATTAATAAAACCATGGATGCAAGTTCCTTGTTTCTTGAGGTTATTGCAATCCAGTTGTTGACAGTGAAACTGACAGCAACAAAGGTTGGTCTCCTGACCCAGGAGACCGCAGTATTATCAGTGGATGCTCATCGTTTCCTGAGTAAGAGCTTGGATGCAGTAGAGTGGCTTGAACATTTGCCAAAACCCAGGCTTTAGGGAGAAGATTCACTAAGATCAGGACAAAAGAAAGCAGAGAGAACCTTACACATTTGCAACATAAAAATTTCTAGTAAGTCACATCATGTTTCTCAAAACTGAAATTTGTCTTTCCTCATTTCTTATGTTTGATGAATCTTTAGCTTGTTCTCTGCTGTCATTTAGAAATACATAATTTAGCTGCTCCTTAAGCAGCTAAATTCTGTGAACATGTAGTATATGCTAGTGGATATGTTTTATCTTATATTCTTTCCAAGTCTCAAAATAAATATCCATTCATACAAACTGCTTCTCAGATCAAATTTGATTTAATAAGACATGTTTCTTACTAGTTAATTATGTAATTGTCGCCACTTCCAAGTTTCAGATGCATAATAACTCCTGCAAGAATAACATAAATAATGATTCAAAAGCTGAAAAGAAATGTATAAATGTGCTTATCTGATTGTAAAATTTGTATGCTTAATCAGTATTTAATACATACAGGAACCACTGAAAAGCTTTTGTAGCCATACATTTAGGAATTGTCTGCATTATTAATTGAATATGAATGTGGGAGTGAACTATTAAGAATGGAAGTCAAATACCTGATTGAGTCATTTATAAAGATGTACATAGCCGACGTTGGTGCTGTAAAATAAGAACAGATGAAGACAACTGAGGTTGTAAATAATTTTTTCCACAATTTCAGTCACGCTGCAGGGAACAGATTAAACCAGTGTATTTCCCCAGGTGACTGAAGTACTTGATCTGATTCAAAGTTTTTATGAATTGATACTTCATAGATGATTGGAATTACATTATTTGAATCATTCAAATGCACACAAAAATGCCAGGCTTCCCCTCTTTGATTTTACCTAATAGTGTGTATCTATTTGACACAGCCACCTGTCAACAAATTCTGGCAGAGACAATAATTTCACGTATGCTAGAAGCTCATTGAATCCCCCAGGGTTTTTTTTGTTTGTTTGTTTTTGTTTTTTGTTCTGTGTGGTGAACGTTTAGGACTGGTTCTCTCTAGTGCTATCCCAATACAAACACAAAGCAGAATAAATACAAAGGTGACATTTACATTATATGTCAGCATAGAAATGATATTTACATCCCCTCCAAATCCTGACGTTCAGCAAGCAGAAGAGATTTTATAGAGAGGATTTGCAGAAAATGGGAACAAAGAAAGAACAATGAGATTGAGGGATTTTGATTGTTTGGGAAGTACCTGGAATACATTTTCATAAAGAAATCTGTTTCCTGGCCTCATTTGGAAGCTGTCCATGTGACCAAATATGAAAAGCTGAGAAAGCTCTTGTCCTATTCCCATAAATTTATGCCACTGGTGACGTAAACGAATTCAGGGAAACTGATCAAGAGGATATATCCCATCTAACACTTTGTAGTCTACACTCACATAATAACATCACAGTTTGAGTTAGCTTATATTCATACTTTCATATATGTATTTATATTTGTAGCTGTATTATTTATACTTACAGAAAGATGCGTGGAGTACTGGAGGCAGTAAGAAAATTCACACTGATTCACTAATTAAAAAGAAGTAATGTAGACTACCATAGCAAACCGAGTACCTTTCTGACTATGGGAGAATCTCAAGATTTTCTTTTCAAGTAAATGAGAACTTTTGTAAACTGTGGGTTCTGGACACTCTTTACATCCTCTTTCAGACTGAACAGGGAGTGAAGTGAGTACATGCCAAGATGTTCTCTGTAGAACTGACAACTTGAGAGTCCTGATCAGGGATCTGCCTAGATTGATGTGAAGCACTTCTCTTGTCACTTAGTCAGATTACATTCCTTCCCAAAATCAAGGGACAAGAGAGAGTTTGTGCCAAGATACTGCCCCTAATAGATTTGGTGCACAGCCAGGATACACTTGCTTGAGCTTCTGTTTAAGTGTAGCCTACAGGTACTCTATCCAAAAATGAGAGTAAAACTTCTTGCTGAGCTCCCAGCTACAAAGCTTGCCAACTATGTAATCTCACTTTCGCTTGCTAGCCTCTCTATAACAGATTCAAAAGTTCAGCTCAAGGTTCAGCCGAAACCTAGGAGGTCCAGCACCCATACTGGCCTATCGCTTTCCCTGCGTAGTGTGAACATTGCAATGGGACAATGTGATCACATGTCTTTCCTCAAGTTGGTTTCTGACATCAGATGACTAAAAATACAGAAATAATCTCTTTGTCTGCAAAACACTGTTTGCTCCTTAAATGCTAGAAAGTTTTACTATCAACAGATATTTTTAGTCATGAGAGAGGAATAAAATGCTGTTTTTGCAAACTGAAGATTTTCAGTTAGTACATTAAACCCTCCTTCTAGTCTGTAAAGAATGGGAAAACTCGCATCACTGAAAGCACAATTTGTGTTTAGAGTCACTCTCTGTATCCTGTTAGTCACAGTATTTTAAGTGTACAGTTAAATAACACTTAGCATGATAATAATACATTTATATACATATGAACTTTCAAAGAAAAATGCCCTAATGGCTTCTAAGCAATTTGCAAGTTTGGAACAGAACACTGCAGCAAAGATTTTCCTGTGCACTGTTGCTTATTTTACTTTAACAGTCATTTTTTTTTACATAATTCATCATTTATTTTATATAGTCTGCTTTTGGAATTGAACAAGTCAATTAACAGTAACCACAGAAAATTTCTAATTGTTAAATAGGAGAACATGGTTAATTGTGCCTTATGCGCCTACATGGAGATGAGCAATAGCGAAAGGAGGTGGAAGGTGAGTGGAAAGTGCAGAAGATATTTCCTGATAACAGTGATATGAAGACATATATTTGTGGGTTTGAAAGGTTGTCAGGCACGCACTTTCCTTCTACTGGTGAGTTTTGCCACCAAGAGCAGTGTGTTCCTTATTTCTACAGCAGAAAATGGAGTAGCTTTTCTCCTTTGCCTGCTATTGTGAACTTCATTTCTTTTTACACTGGAATTCCAGGTTTCACTTTGAAACCACGCAGTAATTTAAGCCCCATATACAGAGATGTCCCAAAGATTTACAATAATTCAGTAACTCCATTCAGACTTAGCAGTACTATTTGTAGCAATGATTAAACAGATCCGTAAGGGAAACAAAGTGCTGTGAAAGGTTAATCCTAGACCAAGGATGCTGAAGTTATTTACATTTTCCAAACTCTGTTTCAAGTACAGGACACTCTTTTTCAATTTTGCATCCTCTAAACTAGATTGATGGGAATAAAAAAACCACATCATAATAAAACATGCGACTCTTTTTCCCAGAGAGTGACAAGGACAAGATTGGCCCATGTGGGAGAGAGACTAGTTACATCGCACACAGAAGTTGCTGAGTTACTGCCAGAAGTAACTGAAGACAACAGAAGAGACTAGAAGGGAATGAAAGAGAAGGATGGTCTGGGCCTGTTGTTTAATAGTTTTGTCTATCATTTTTATATGAAGAAGACTTGTCCTTTAAAAGAAAATATCTGGTTACAATTATATCCTATGTGATTTAAATGATAATTTGGTTAGAAAATCTAAGCCTTCAAAATGTAGAAATTCCTGTTTTTTCCCATCCCCTAAAATTCTGTATATATATGCAGAATTAATTGAACTCATTGTAGTATCTTGTTTTTTTTTTTTTTCTTTTTCCTCCATGCTGTCCTTACATATAACAGAAGTTTTGCCTTGCCCTGCTCCTAGATAGTGTTTGAGATTCCTCTGCTCCTAGACTAGCTTCTAGAATATAACAAAAATTTTCTCATTGGATGTTCTAAACTTGTTTTTCTCATAACTGTTATGAGTAAAATCCAAGGATAGAACTGTCTTCCAAAATCAAAAGTTCTGTGGTTGGCTTTTTTTTATTTTTTATTTTTATTTTTTCATTAAAGTAAAGCGTTAAACAAATAACTTTTGAGAAAGAACTGCATAGTGGTCTACTGTTGGAAAGGACTTATTAACCTTTCAAGGTAAACTAGTCATGCTAAGACTGATGAGAGCGGGCTCTGACTCAATTCTTGCTCCTATAAAGAACTAGCCCCACCTATGCCTTCCTTCATAAACTAAGCATAATTCCTTTGATTTTACTTTTATATTAATCATGGATATCTTCCCTTCATGTTTTAAATAAAGCTGCAGGCATTTCCTTCTAAAAATGGAGGACTATCTTCTGTACAAAATAAGAAATAATGGCATGCAGATTTACCACACAAATGTGCCAATATCTTTTTCTCCATTTTTACATCTCTCACTTACATTCTTGCTCCAGGCTGATCATTTTAACTGTACTAATATTTTCACGGACAGAATGAGTGTTCAGAGCTCAAAAAAAAAAAAAAGAAAAAAGTCATCCCTGAGTTTTTCCTCCACCTAATTATTTCAAATTTATTTGACATATGCGCTAAATGATTGATGAGCATTACAACTTGAAAACATTTTAGTACTTCTCTAAAATAAGTCAGTTGTAGCAGATGTATTGACATAATGTGGGTATTAGCCAAATAAGGAATGTCAGTGTGGAATGAAATCTTTGTCACTGAACTCAAAGAGCATAAATCAACAGAAAAATAAAGTCTCTTAAGCTACTTTATCTTTTATTCCCCTGGCATCCAGTACAAGGGTTAGAGTTCATTGACAGGGATAATACTGAGAAGCTTATATCGCTGTCTAAATAGCACTGTCCTACATTATTTTACCCAAACTGGTTTTGCTCAGTAGAAGAGATGAAAGATGGAGGCTTCTGGATTTCAAACCATATATTCAATTGAAATACTAGGTGGAGGTGAGGTGAGTGGATGATACTGCTGGCATTACTTACTCTTAACAGAGCATTTCCATTCTGGTTTTCATTGAATGCTTATCAACAAAATATAATGCCTCTGTGGCCAAACAGGGTTGACAGAGATTAATGGGTATCTGTATAGTGTTGTGCTAGGGAGTGATGATTTCTATAAGTAGCATCATAACTGTGGTATTTTTTGTTTGTTCTGTGCATTTGGAGTTTGCACAAGGAGTAAAATAGGTACTGATGTTCTGGTGTGCCACTAAACAAAGTAAAAAATAAGGGAAACAATGTAAACACTGAAATACCACTTGGACATTTTGTAAAAGTCTTTTACAAACAGTGCTGTGTTTCTATGTCAAAACATGGCAAAATGAGCCTGTGGTTCCAGTCTCACTGCCGAAGAACTGGATGAGGATTTTGGTATAAGGACTAGATCCCTTTGTTGACCTCTTTTAAAATTTCTTAGCATTCAAAGACTTTCATAATATGAAATAGTTCAAAGGAAGTCATGTAGCCCATCTTTACTGCTACCTCATGTGGCCACAGATCCCAATGTTTATGTCGCTAGGATTTTCATTGAGAACTCCCCAGATTTTAGTCTTTATGCAGTTGCTTGTTTACTTCTAAGAAATCTTACAGAATTTTAGAAAAGGCAAAAGGATCTACTGTAGCTATAGAAAAAGGAAAAACTCAAGTGATAAGGCTGTTAATGGTAAACTAGTGAAGAAATAAAAAAGATAGGAAAATTAGAAAATATGTTTAAGCCAGCATTTCACTTAAATGTACAATTCTGCCTAAAACAGTGGTAGTATGAGGTACAATCTAAACAGAAAATGTTCTAAGTAGTGAAGCTACATGTTCTTTATTAAAATTTTTGGTAGCTAGCTCTTAACGAAGGCGTATTGTTATCTATTTCTAGAATATAACTGGGAAAAATTCATGCAGATCTGAGGGGAAAAAAATAGGTATTTGAAGGAAATGTGAATGAGATAATAAAGAAAAGCAGGTAAAATTAATATTCTTTATTAAAAACTATTTTCCGGAGTAAATTATGCATTGAGTGTCATTTCATAAGGTGATGAAGTGATGTATTCAATTTTTTCAATATTAGCTAATATGACTGAAGGGCCTTTGTTCCTACTTCGTATTTACCACAAGTTTTTGATAAATTAATTAATTAGTATATCTGCAAAGTTTTGAAAATAGAATTGCATGTAACAACTCCACACAACATAACCTTTTTGTGTTTTTTGTTTGTTCCATGTATTCTTTTAATATTGCTGTAAAGACTGCTGAGGGTCATGTGTGAATATTCAGTCCAACAGTGTTGTACTGGAAGATGTCAAAAATATTCATGGTAACAAACTGACCTTATTTTTTTTTCCTTAGGTGGAAGAACATGAGGGCACTGAGGTGTCATTCTCTAGAGCTGTCCTGTTCCTGTGAAGGAACGAGGTGACCAGATTATGGGTTATTTAATCACTCAGATGACTTGGTCTGGTGACAATGCAAGGTAATCAGAAACCCTTTAAATACAACTTTTTCTAAGAATGTCTTAGAATTTTTAAATATCCATGCTTATACATACTATCCATATTTCTGTGTCCTTGATGAGGATATGAGTAATGAGATTATACTAGGACCGTTTTCTTCATCTACACAACCTGTGGCTGATTTGGCAGTGTGGAGGCCCTCAGAAAATAGGGATGAGGAGTTCCTACAGTCCCCCTTCTCACTATATGTCTGGAAGAGACTGCTGCAGACTACTTCCAACCTGACAAAGGAATGAAGTTGTGCTATAGCACTCACCACAGGAAGGAAGGCCTCTGACACATCTCCCTGTCCTGTCAACTGCAAAGTACAGACACATGCAGGTTTAGGCTTATCTTTCAAATGCACAGTTTATTATCTGGAAGCACAAAGTGAATTTTTAGTTTAGAAGTTGCACCATAAAGCAGCACTGCGTTTCTCTCACATTCTTTACTTCCTCCCAGGGGTATTCAGCATAAAAAATGGGTTTCAGATAATGTCCACTGCCTCCATGTTTCATAAAAAGATGTTAGCCACTAGGTGCTGCTCATGCATAGTTACACATTCTCTTGCTTCCAAATCTATTGCTTCACATTGCTCCAGATGACACTAACTTTTGTACAGCTCTCAACTATACAAGACTTTGGGTTCTTGAATATAAAGAAATGCCAACAAGAGAGGAAAGCTTTCATTAAAAAGTTTATCTCTCACAATAGAAATGACTCACTTAAAGCCCCTTAGAAAATCCTGTGCACACAGGGAACATTTGACCCAAATGACTGGATTTACTTTACACTTGGGCAGTCATGCTTGATTTGTCATTCTCATTAGCTAGATAAAATGTTATTAGTCCTCTTTTGTGCTTGTCTTTTTCATTTTTTTAAGCTCAGCAGCAAGCAGAGAAACTAATTAGATAAACATTTTGACTTCTGAAAGTGAATAATTAGCAAGCAAGTTATATAAGGATGTTTAAAATAGTACCAGCCTTTTCTTCCTTGATTTGTTTTATTTCTTTTTCTTTTATTTCTTTTCTGTTTTTCTTTTTTTTTTTTTTTTTTTTTTTTTTTTTTTTTTTTTGGGTTTTTTTTTTTTTTTTTTTTTTTTTTTTTTTTTTAACTTTGCATGCTTCTTTCTTTTGGTTCTATACCTATAACAGCAAAAACTGCTGAAATGAAAATGCAACTATAAACTTCATAATTTTAGCCAGGAGTGAACAGAGGAACGGTTTTAGCATTTTATATTTATTCAATATCTTTTCAAATTTCACTACATCTTCTCTCTGAAAATGTAACACCTTAATATTTAGGAAAAATAGAGACACAGAACTTGCTATCGTTCCATTATAATAAAAGTGTTAGTAGAATCCATTCAGTGTGGCAGTAATATAGAGGGAATGTTACTGAAATATAAATAAGCCATTTCATTCTTCCAATTAATTCTGATTTTTAAACAATGTTCAGTTATTTTCTCCATGATACCGATGCATTGGTGGTAGACTGAAACTTGTCTAAGCTGTATTCCAATCAATCAATGATAGAATTTCATGCCTAGTGCCTAGTCTCTGTTATGTATCAATAATTATTGTTCTGAAAATGGGAAGTTGACTCACATAAACCAGTAGAGCATAAGACTATCTGAATTTTACGTTAAATGCAACTAAAAATTTGCTTTATCTTTTACAACCTCATAAATTTAAGCAGTCAGATTGAAATTGGTTAACTGTTTTTCCAGTACTGTTAGTATGGATTTGAAGAAAAGTCTTAAGAATATACAAAAACAGACCAACTAACTTTAAAAGTTTCTCTGCTTGAGCAGAGTGATAAATAAGCACAATAGTCTCAGTCTGAGTATCACTGAGAAGACTGTAGTTAGAGAGCTCATTGATAATCCTTACAGTCTTAGCGAAATATTCCTTTTCTGCATTCTTGTGAGCTTGACTGCAGTGGACATCTTTTTCACACACATTAAGGTATTGAGAAAGTAGGAAAAAAAGATAAATTCAGTGAAATATGCATAGGTGAGGAATAAACAGTAGCAGTGCTATCGGTCCCCCTTACTGTTCACTGTAATTGCTACCTCACTTCACAAATGTATTTTTGAGGGAGAAAACATTGAGTGGCCCATGAAGTCCCACAGAACAGTGTGATTTTAGATGAAGCAGATCTGAAAAGCACTGCCAGATTTGTACCTGCTAGCTGACACAGTGTTAATTTTGCTTCTGTATCAGCAGCTGGAGGATAACAGACTGCCACATGCACTTCATTCATAGAGGGAGAAGGATGGTGGAAAAGTAAAGATAAGCATGGTTATAGAACTTAAGCAAGGAAAATAAATCTGTCAGAAACAGATGGGGATGAATCTTTTAGAGCAAGAGACATATATCACCAATCAAAATAGGCAAGGAGAAGAACATGCATAAGAAAAATCCTTAGAGATATTTTTCTTACTGTAGGATATTTGGCAAGTCAAAGAGGAATTACAAGGTGTATTCTATGTTCTGATTAGGTCAGGTTGTAAGATAAAGCTTAAATGGGATTGACTCTCTGCAGAAAGTAAAGCCCAATTTAAAAAAGTAAATATGTCTGTGCAGCTAGTGCCCACTGATAGGACAGATTACCAGGAAAGAAAGTACTTAATAGCATCTTGTAGCGAATATAAATTGATATAGATATCTAGAGGGTATATATAAATAGATATACCCAGAGCTACAAATATTTAGCAATACATTTATGAACAGCGATCACTGTACATGAGTATATATAGAAAAGGAAACGAAATTTCACCTGCAGAAAGCCCTGATAAGAAGATCCTTCCCAAACCCTTCAATATAACAGCTAAACACATATGATATTCTGGTAAACATAGCAAGAAATAACTTGATAAAGGAAGATGAAATGTCTTATTTAAGATTTATTGATGGATATCTAAATCCTCCAAAAGAAATTATTTGTATTTACTAAAAAAAAAAAAAATCTAGTCACTAAAGTATGTGATCACCAACAGATGATAAAATATCTATTAATTTATAATTTTAAAAGCCATATATTCTACAACAGACATAAAATGAAATGTATGGAAGAACCACACTGAAGGCAGTATCATAGAATTACAGAATAGCGTAGGTTGAAGAAGGACCTCTAAGATCATCTAGTTTCAGCCTCCCTGCAGTAGGCAGGGTTGCCAACCACTAGACCAGGCTGTCCAGAGCCACATCCAGACTGGCCTTGAATGCCTCCAGGGATGGGGCATCCACAACCTCTCTGGGCAACCTGTTCCAGTGCATCACCACCCTCTGAGTGAAAAACTTCCTCCTAATATCTAACCTGAATCTGCCCTATCATATTTCAAAACCATCCCCCCTTGTCCTATCACTATCAACCTGTGTAAACAGTCATTTCCCCTCCTATCTGTATACTCTCTTCAAGTACTGGAAGGCCACAATGAGGTCTCCACAGAGCCTTCTCCAAGAGAAACAAGCCCAGTTCCATCTACCTTTCCTCATAGGAGATGCTCCAGTCCTCTGATCATTTTAGTGGCCCTCCTCTGGACCTGTTCCAAGAGCTCTGGGTCTTGTACTGGGGGCCCCAGGCCTGCATGGAGTACTCCAGATGGGGCCTCAAAAGAGCTGAGTAGAGGGGGGATAATCAGCTCCCTATCCTTTCTGACCACCCTTTTTTTTTTAAGGCAGCCCAGGATATAGTTGGCCCTCTGGGCTGCAAGTGCTCATTGCTTACTTGTTTCAAGCTTTTCATCCACCAGGACTCCCAAGTCCTTCTCTGCAGGGTTGCTCTCCAGGTGTTCTTCACCTAGTCTGTATAAATACCTGGGATTCTCCCTGCACTCCTCAGCCTGATGTAATCTGCAAACTTGCTGAGGGTGAACTCAATTCCATTGTCTATGTAACTGATGAAGATGTTGAAGAGCACCAGACCAAAGGCTGACCCTTGGGGGACACCACTCATGACTTAACCGCACCCAAACACAGAGCTGTTGGTCACAACCCTTTGGCTGTGGTCAACCAACCGGTTCCTAATCCATCAAACCCTTCCCCTGTCCACCGATGCCATCACTTCATCATAGAAGGTCACCAGGTTGGTCAGGCAAGATCTGCCTTTGGTGAAGCTATGCTGGCTCTTTCAAATCACTTCTTTGTCTCGTACGTGCCTTAACATTGTACCCAGGAGAGGATCTGCTCCATGATCTTCCCAGGCACAGAGGTGAGGCTCACCAGCCTATAGTTCCTCGGGTCATCCTTTCTCACTTCCTTAAAAATGGAAGCAATGTTTCCCTTTTTCCAGTCATTGGGGATTTCACCCAAGAGCCAGGTCTTTTCTAATATGATGGTGAGCAGCTTGACAACCACATCAGCCATCTTTCTCAGAACCTGTGAATGCATACCGTCTGGCCCAATGGACTTGCATTTGTTCAATTTCATGAGGAGGTTTCAGTCTTGCTCCACTCTTGTAGTGGGACAGAATCCGCTCCTTTCATCCACACCTAAGAGGATCAGGGTCCTGGCAAACATGGGGAGCCTGGCCATCAGTGAAGGCTGAGGCAAAACAATTACTGAGCACCTCAGCTTTTTACATGTTTGAGGAAGCCAATTCTCCATCCTAATTAATCAGGGGGGGAATACTCTCCTTGGGCTGTTTCTTCCTGTCTATGTATCTGTAGAACCCCTTCTTTTTATTTTTCATATCCCTTGCCAAGTTCAACTCTATCTGTGCCTTGGCTTTCCTGATCTTATTTCTGCACATGTGGATGACATCCCTGTATTCTTTCTTCCCAGGCTATGCAATCCTGATTTGACTTCCTGTACATTTTCCTCTTTTCCCTCAGTTTAAGCTGCAGGTCCTTGCTCAGCCTCACCAGTTGCACTCCTCCTCTGCTTGATTTTTTCTGTTGGGGAATGGAGAGCTTTTGCAATTGCAGAAGGGTGTCCTTAAAGAGCTGCCAGTTCTGTTCTGTTCCTGTGTCCTTAAGGAGAGTTTACCAGGGGATCCCATCCAGCAGTTCCTTGAGCAGCTGGAAGTTTGCACTCCTGAAGTTCAGGGCCCTGACTATCTTTTTTGTCAGGCCTGCATTCCTCCAGATCACAAACTCCACCAGGATATGGTCACTACAGCCCAGGCTGCCTCCAGTCTTAACCTCTATAGTGCTTTCCTCTGCATTGGTGAGCACCAGGTCCAGTAAAGCTTTACCTCGTGTTGGTCCATCTAGTACTTAGACCAGGAAGTTATCCTCAACAGGCTCCATTAATTTCCTGGATTGCCTGCCACCTGCCATGCCATTATACCTGCAGATATCCAGGTGGTTGAAATCCCCCATCAGGACAAGACCCCACTTGCTACCTCCCAGCAGCTGAGGCAAGAGGGCCTTGTCAACAAGCTCCACCTGATCAGGTGGCCTGTAGTAGACCCAACCACTTTCTTTTACTGGACCGATACCAAATTTTAACCCATAAGCTCTCAACATGGTCATGGTTGTTAATCAGACACAGTTCCTCACAATCTATCAACTTCCTAACATAGAGGGCAACTCCCACTCCCCTCCTAACTTGCCTATTCCTTCTGAAGAGTCTGTAGCCCTCAATCACAGTATGCCAGTCATGAAATTTGTCCCACCACATTTCCATGATAGCAACCAGATCATAACCTTCCAAGCACATTACAGTTTCCAACTTCTCCTGCTTATTTCCCATGCTGCATGCACTGCTGTAAAGGCATTTCAGCTGGGCTTTCTGGCACACTACCTTTCAAGATGGGCCCTCCCTCAAACCTCTGAAAGAAAACTGAAGTTTTCCGCATTGCTTCCTAGAAGGAATTTCCCTGCAATCTCCTACAACAACAACATCCTCAAGCCCTTCTCTGTCCTGTTGACCTCCACCCTCCTCTCTCATCAAATCTAGTTGACATCTCTGAACTACTCACTCCACCCTAGTGAGCAACATGTTCTCCCCTTCCCCCTTCATACCTGGTTGAAAGCTCCCTCAACAAGCGCTGCCAACTCCTAGCCTAGGATCCACTTTCCCCTCAAAGACAGATGAGACCCACCACAGCCATCAGGCCAGGCGCTGAGTAAACCTCCCCATGACCAAGGAATCCAAAGTTCCTGTGGTAACACCAGCCTTTCAGCCACTTATTCAAAGCCTGAATTTTCCTAGACCATGTCATTTCAAAAGCTGACAGATGAGTTTGGGTTGTTGAGTACAAGACTGATTAGAGTACTTTTTTACAATGAAAAAACAGAATGAAATTAGACTAGGATGAATTGGGAAGCTTCCCAAGGTAATGAAGAGTAGCACGCCATCTGTTTGAATGAGGAAAACAACTGATCCATGTGTATTCCTCATCCAGCTGTGTAATACAGAGGTAAAGGTGCAGGTAGAAAAATGGCACAAAGTAACATGACTGGTGACAACTAAATAGAACATGCAATAAATGCAAACTGGCTCTCGGGGCACCCCAAATACAACCAAGGTTTGAGCCAATTTGCCACATAACAGCTGTGAGAATTTTTTTTTTTGAAATATCCAGAAAATTTCTAAAGTCACGTGAGAACATATTTTTCTCATTTAAATAGATGTTAGTGTGAAGAAGTAAACTATTGGGATGATACTAGACCTGGAAAATTGCCTTGCTATTATGTGGGCTGACTAAAATATTAAGTAAAAGAGTTTCTGGTATGTTCTGCAAATAAAACAGAAATAAATTCTGAGGAGTTAAATGGACACATAGAGGCTTTATTTCTAACTAGATGCAATTATAATTGCCAGGCATAATCTTTTCTTTTTTTCTTCCCATGTGCCCTTCTTCAAACATACTCTGGACAATGTAATGATGGTGAATAGTATAACACTACATTTAATGCGCATTTTGTTTTCATACTCGTGGAAAGCTGGATCATGCCACACTTAGAATGAAGAATCAACATAAGTTGCACTTGCACACTGACTTGCTACATCTCATTGAAAAGTCAGCCTGCCTCTCATATTCTAAATACTGTACTGCTCTGGAAGGGCACATCTGCAGAGCTGGGCAGATCTGATAATTGACAAGGGCCTATTTCAGCAGACTGCATCTGTCTTCTACATAGCGCAAGGGCCAGTGCTGCCTCCCCTCAGATGCTCTCAGCAGGATGGTTCTGATCCTCAGATGACCAGAGGAGACCTCTCATCTTTCTCAGGATGCAGAGATGTAATTATAAAACTGTAAACTAGATGTGAGACTTAATTATAATGTCAAATAGATTGGATTTTAATCAGCTCTCTGGATATACATTTAGGAAGGATTTATCAGGGCAATGACCTAATTTTTAAGAGTACGGATTTCAGTTAAACATTCAGAAAACAATTTGGTTCAGTGCCTGTAAAGAGGAGACAGATAGATGTAGACCATTGCTTTTTAATTAGTCCCGTATCAATCATGGCACAGGCTTTAGGAAGCAAATTAATCTCTGATGTAACACTGAAGAGAATTACTGTGTAATGGTAAGATTCCAGTTTTTGGCCTGCCATAGCAGCAGAAGCACAGTGGAAGAAATACTGAGAAAAGGGTTGCTACAGGACATGAGAGGACATTACAGTATGTAGATGTGTGTTTGGGTAAGATACTGCAGGTACTCAGTGTGAGTGACAGGCAACATATGGGGTGTATGGTTCCAGCTGGACTCACCCTATTGAGTGTGATGGGACATGCAACCAGAAGGGTCTACCTCTTTCTGAGTGGGAGGACATCACTCCCATGATGGTCCCACAGTTTCTGCCGAAAAAAGAATTCAAAGATCTCCGAAGACCAATCACTGATGGCAGGAGGCTGTCAGAAGAGGAAACTGCTGGTGTTGATACACACTGATGCTGTGTAGTGACAATGGGCTGCAGAAAGGACTTCTCTGTCCCCTTGAACTGGCAACGGATCCTGGGCAGGATCCTTTTTTTTCAGTTGCAGAACTTGTTATTGCAGTCTGCTGAGCTCATTTTGAAGAGGGAGCAGCCACCTGGGAAGCCTTGTCTATCCAAAGATGTTCAGTAGTATCCCTTCTGGTCTTCCTTCTTTGGGTTTCCCTGCTTCCCAGCTCTCAGTAATCACTTGAAGTAATTACTCTGAATGAAGCTGACAAGTCCAAAAGTACCAATTTGATTTCGCCCAGGAGAAGAAGTGATCTGGTTTACAACAGTCTACCAATACTTTTAGGAACCATCTCAAAGAAGTAAATAGTAGAGGTGGCGACCACAGTGTTTTTAAAGTACAGTGATACAATAAAAACGATTCTTCACAAGTCAGAAATTCTGCAGTTAAGGAAGACTGTGCTACTGTGCAAAAGCACGCACTGATGTAAAAACATAAAAGGACCACATCGTGATACTGGATTAGCATTCTGCTGATTGCCGTTTGAAAACACAACAAAGACATTCCATAGCAGTGTCATTACATGTTAATTCCGGGGATTAGCATCAGCTCCGGTCACAACTTCTGTCACAGGACTGTTTTTCTTTTTCTTTTTCTTTTTCTTTTTCTTTTTCTTTTTCTTTTTCTTTTTCTTTTTCTTTTTCTTTTTCTTTTTCTTTTTCTTTTTCTTTTTCTTTTTCTTTTTCTTTTTCTTTTTCTTTTTTCTTTTTTCTTTTTCTTTTTCGAGTTTTTAAAGAATTTTGTAGAAAACCATAGCATGGTGGTTTGGCAGACTTCCTCTTCTGATTCCATCAAGCTGATGTTCTCTTAATTTCTGGTGGGGCAAAGAATATCACATATCTGTGCCAGGTTCTCAAGTTGATCAGATCAGTGAATGTTTCTCCTTGGATGACTGGTTTATGCAAATTATTATTGTGCCCTTCCAATAGCATTTAGCACTTTAAAACAGTTGGCTATGGTATAAATGTGACATTTCTAACACATCAAACAAAAAAGAAAAAAAAATGCAGAAAAAAGAAGAAAAAAGGGAGAGTAGATAAGTGCCCCCCCCAGACATTTTAGATACTATTTTTGGATATGGAAAAAAATTGATTTGGGATTGTGAGGGAAGCAGATTTGAGAAGAAATGTCTTTGAAATCGAGAAAATACAAAAGTCAGGGCATTTTTAAACCTTTTCTTGTTTCATTTTGTACTTAGTCTGTATGCTTAAGTAGTCAAGCTCAATGGGATACTTAAATAATAGATCATCTACCAGTAATACTAATATGGTAACTTGTTTGTGGGTTGTTTTTTTTTAATGTTAAAACATAGCTAGATGAAAGCACGCTTTTCTGAATAGCTTTCAAAGTATAAATGAGTTACAATCTCTTTTCTCATATGCAGTGAAAATTGTTTCTTCTGTTTAAATTTCTTCACTAAAATATATGCAAAAGATCAGAGCTAGACTCCATACATTGTACCTGAAAGCCATTACCAATCCTAAACTCTCAGACTCAATGAGAGAAGAATTTGCAAGGATTTTGTACAGTTAAAATAAACTGCTGTTCTTATAAAGTTTAAGTTTCTGGGAAAATACAGAACTATTTAATACAGTTTCCAATTTGAAAGTGTGAAAGGTAATGTTCATTGTTTTAGGAAGGCTGGTAAAAAAGTATCATTCCCCACTAATAAAGAGAAATCTCAGGTTTTGTCATAAGATTATGGTTGATATATGTAGTTATTTCCAGTATTTGGATTTGAGTAGAGACTCTAAATTTTATATCATTCCTGGTAATATTGCACTTGAACATAACAGTCATATTACGAACCTGGCATTCATCTGGTCATAATTCTTACGAAAATTCTTTGCAAATGATTTCCAGATGAGATTTTGGAATCATGCATGTGTGTGCCAGAATTGAACAAAAGTTCATTTTCATAATGTAAAAGTAAGCTTCAGAATTACTCTTATGAGTCATAAGACATTTTACATAATGTAAACCTTTTTATTAAGATCAATCACAGGCTCTTTTGTTTCTGAATAAAAAACACCTATCTATTTCTTTAAAAGATACTCCTGCATAAAAGAAAACAGACAGATGGAGAAATGTGAAATGTGAAAATCACAGTCTTGAACTTAAAATCTCATCAATCACATTTTCTGCAATTGCAATTCTTTGACTTTTACTATAGCAAAGATAAAAATACAAATGTAAGATTATTCTATAATAAAGCTCAACTAATTTAAATCCATAAAACGCCAAACAGTTTTAATATGGAACTTTCAGATGCTCTTGCAGAAAAAATGCATGGTTTTTTAATCACCAGAGGAGTGTGATTTTAATGTCTGAGGTAAAACAAAACCTCTGTTGATATGACTGCCATGCATCATCTTTAGAAGTGTAGTTAACTGAAGCAAGATTGGTTTAAGAAGAGTATGAGGGCATATGTGCTTTCTCGTGTTCTATTTTGTGTTGAAATCTTGTCAACAAAACATTAGAATGCTGAAATCACATTTCATTTATGTATTACAGTAGCATAAGTTTTGTAAACCCCAAATATCTTGATGTCATATCAGTGACAATAACATTGATTCACTTTGGTGCACTGAGATATAAAATTATGCAATTCTACTAGCATTGTCCTTCCACAATTGGATTCTGCTCAAATTACACTGCAGGTAGCAGTGTATTTTAATTAAGAACTGCCGCCTTAAGCTGTTGTACTGATAGTCTGAGAGAACGGGAGTTGAGCTAAACTGTTCAGGAAAAGAGGAATGGAGCTACCAGTCACATAACAAGTACATCACCCAGCTTTGGAGCAATGCTTGAAAAGAGCGATATGCCAGCAAAATGGATAAAAGGTTAGGCTGCAATTCCAAGCAGAACGGTTTAGCAGTTCTGTACATAAGAGTAAAGAATGGATTTTCTAGTTTTTACTGCACTTATATTTTACTTTAGGAAGATAAATTAAAAAAAAAAAAACAAAAAAAAAACAACCAGGTAATTATGGGATGGTGAAGATTTTTTTTTATTCTTTCACTTCTATTTTTATTTTTGTGGGGGAGATCGTCATTTTGAAACTCGTATTTGAAAATTACGCACGAGTGAGTGGAAAAAAGTCATTAAATATTACACACTTTTGGCACCTCTGTCCAAAACATCAAAGAGTTTCTAATTTACTGTCCATGGATTGCTGTCCCAGGTGGGCAGCCAGCACCCACTCAAGTGAATAGACAGCTCACTGCCCCCATACCCAGTGGGACAGGGCCAGACAGAGGATGCACAGAGGTGAGGAAAGTTATGGGTCAAAATAAAAACTGGGAGAACACTCCTTGGTTGCTGGAAAAACAGACTTGAGGAATTTAACTTAGTTTATTGCCCAGTAGCATAAATATTCAATTACTGATTTGAGTACTTGAAAACAAAGAAGAAAAACATTAAAACACTTCTTGTCTCCCTTTCCTAGACTTCTCTCCAAGCACCTCTCTTTCCCCTTTGTCATCGCTGCAGGTCACACTCAGTTCATTCAGAGAGGTAATGAGTGAAGCAGGAAGTGTTGGATAACTGTGTAGAGATTTCTCCCTGCTGCCCTTCTCACACCTTTCCTATGCTTTGGAGTTAGTCCTTACAAGCTTCAGTTGTCTCAGAAGTGTCTGCTCTGTACTGGGTCACCTCCTTCTCCTCTCAGCTTAGGATTCTTCTTTCACTCCTGTGTTCCCTGTGCCTATTTGCTAGTTTCTGCCCTTACTTTCTCAGGGTCTCCCCAGGGTGCTCAACAGTGGCTGCTGGGCCTGGCTGTGCCCTGTGGTGGGGCCTTTGGAACCCCACAGCCTCAGGGATGACATCTGGGTATTCACCCCCTATACACTGTCAGAAGTATACCAACTTTAAGTCTTTATGGTTATCATAAGTTGAAAGTCTGGCAAACAAGTGACCACACAATCCAAAATTAACTGGGTGGGCCACAGGAGGGTTGACAGAGCAATGCTTATTTCTTCAGAAAGTTTGTGGCTGAAACCGTCTTCTCCATCAGACACACAAGAAGACAGGTAGAAAGAAGTAGTCCTTCCCACCTCACTATCATACATCCAAGCTGTTCTTGATCTAACAATAAACAGAGAAAGATGGCAGAGTTGGAGTCAACATCCATACTGTTAATGGTGAGCCATCATCTGTTGCTCCTGTGACATTTCCCTTGTAACATAGTATGGATCAAGCACAAAATTGCACATACATGGTAGCGAAGACTGAAGCTCCAGAAATCTATGATGAAACTCTGGAACACCCTAAATACAACTCTTCATTGGCAAATATTGCTCGGCCTGGTTAAAGACCCATAAGGGACTGCTCAACACAACAATATCCAGATGGAGAGGAGTCAGCTTCAGTCAGAACTTATATATGATCTACTCCGAAAATACTTTCTGAGCACTGTAAGTCAAATGCGAAAGCAGTGCTAAATTCTCCCATGGAAATTCAGTGTATTCCACTCTTATCTGGTTTGTATTCTATGCTGTGAAGAAAATCAGCTGATGCCAGCTTTATTTATCCCTTGGAACTGTTTTTCTTCCACATACTATTACACAGACATGGATACTATATATGCATCCCTTGTTATTCCAAAAAGGCAATTAATTCAGCACACAAATCTTTATTTAAAAACCATATGGAGGATCAAATCAGAATTTCAGAGCTCAATCAGCTTCAGAAATATATTCTTAAAAAATCCTGTTTTCAAGAATCATCCAGGAATATGGTATGCTCAATCAAATCTGGTACTTACAGCTTCAAATGATCCATTCAGTCAGGACTGTCTAGCTTAAAGGAACCTCTTGACAAATGTGTGTTCTATACCTGGTTGTCACCAATCACCACAGCATTGAACTTTAAAGGTAAACTTCTATTAAAAAAAAATAAATACTATATTAAAAAATATAAATAAAGAGACATATTCTTCCTAGCCATGCAATTACACTCAATCTGATAGGTGTTGATACGTTTTAACCAAGATAGACAAACATTTTCAGAGCTAGCCACCAACGTTCCTCATTTAAGACAATTCTACCGTCTCACAGTTTTGTATATCTTTGGAAATATGTCTAAAGTCACACATAAACAAGTGTCTGCCTACATTAAATTTGCAGCAGGTACATATTTGCAATATTCTTAATCTTCCATTAATACAGAGTTGTATTTCCAAGAATTCATGTCACATTCGCATTTAACAGTGAAGATAAACCTTATTTTCAAATTTAGTAAACTAGATTTGAACTTCATTTCTTAGATAAGCATTTAGTGCAGAAAATATAATTCAATTTAAAATGTTTTGTTTCAATGGTTTCTCTGCCTATTAATTCACTCAAGGCGATGTTTCAGATTATACAGGAAAAATCATGAGAAAAACAAAGGGTAAAATCTGAGGGTAGGAAAAGAATGCCTGTCTTTGTGATATAAATTACAGTTTATTACCAATTATTAACATGGTGCTGATTCTGCAGAAGAGATTACAAGATCAGTGAAGATGTTCCTTATTTAAATTATTAAGCGCTACTAAGCAGGAAGTTAGAATACCCAAATTGCTGAACAAACTATTGAAGAAGCCTATCAAACCTTATAGCTTTGGAAAATATGTTCAAAGGCTTATGAAAAACAATTTCTTTGAGGATGAAATTCATGTTTAAGTACGCTTGCATCAAAAAATGCAGTTAGACTGTGCAGGGCTGAATGTAAATGGTTAAAAAGCCCTTCATAAGCCTTTCTTCTGAAACTGATTTTAGTTTAAAATTAGTAAAGGTGTTAATGTCAGTGCTATGTCTACACTAATGTGTCTTCATGATAGTTCTAGATTCATCTGGGTCTGTTGATATATTCAGCATTACATCAAGAATAAATTTATCTGCTGCGTAGGCAATAAGTGGAATATATTCGTCAAATTCTTAATTTCCTATAGAGGTTCATTTCATACAATCCATGGATCTACTACGAACAGCATATTCTTCTAGATTTGAGCAACATAATCCAAAATAAATTAGCTCTTATTATTCAGGCAGACTTAGCTAATGTGAAATATGAAACTTCCCTCTCCCTTTCCTTTCCCCACTACCCCTCCCTCACTGCTTATTTGATATGTCAAATTACATTATTCAGTTTGAACATCTGGTTCTTAATGAAATAGGCTACACTATCTCTTATTTCTTTTATGTCCGGCTTCTTAGACTGTCCATAACTTCACACACATATTGCATTATCCACTATAACTAATACAACAGTCCTTCTTGCTCTGTATTTGTTCACAATTACACTGAATTCTGATGTATTTGTCAGGTAACACATGGATGATCTAAAGTGAAAGCTTTCAAATTAGGCTGCCAAATATATTTTGCAATACATCTTTACCTAGAAACCAATCTCTGAGTCAACCAGAAATATGTCTTGAGTGTCCCAACTTGAATGCTTTTGCTTCTTTAAAAATATACTTACTACATTCACACAAAAAGTAATAAAAAAAGTCTGTAATTTTTGCTCACATAGATTGTTTTTTAGAGTGAAAATCTCCACTGCTGAAGGTTTTAGATAAACTTTGGAAAAAAATGTTTGTGCATGATTTTATTATGACACTAGTTAAATAAAACAAGTAGATCAGTATTAAAATTAAAATTTTATATTGTCTTTATTTTTTTAGTATTTAATATAATATTAAATACATATTGATAGACCAGGTTTGCCTATATAAATTCTTATTTTTTATGGAACAAATGATTTAGAAACTAAATCTAGGGTTTTGTTATTGTAACTTAACTTCCATCTACTTGCTGACCCATTAAATGAGGGTCTAATTACATTCCAAATATTGTAATAAAAACTAGCTACAGTGAGCAGATAATATCAATCTATTTATACAGTAGGTATAAATTATATTGTGCCATATAGAACTGAGAGGGGCTATACATAAAATATTATCTATGCATACAGATCTACTTTGACTTTTTATCTTGAGGGTTCATAGGTCTAAAAGGCAGTTACACATCACTGAATGGAAATAGACTAGTAGTATAAGACTATTTGAAACCGTACTTAGTGCACCAGAAGATCAGACTTTAGTATATTGCATCTTTATCTTCAGACTAAATTTCACTGGAGACCTTTCTATGGAACTCCCATGTATCCCTGTGAAAGAATTCTTGTGAATATGTTACCAAAAGTCTAAATTCAATTCAATTAATATCCAGTTGGTCATGGTGACTTAGTAGATTTTGATTAATTTAATGTGCACTAATGAATATCAACAGTTTAAATAGAAGCACACTTTGTTATTCTAAACTCAATAACTGAGAATTGGAGCAATGATACAATAATGACTGGCTGTGTATAGATACTACATCTCTTGGAAATGATGTCATGGACTGAAACATTTGGTGAGAAGAAAAAAAAGAAAACTGTTCCTGTTTCTGAAATTTCTGAAGCCTTCAGCAATCATGTAGTAATCTAGTAGTGAGTGGCTGGCAGGGAGGGAAAAGGAGATGGATAGGATGAGCTGAAAAGTCCATTGTTTTAAGCTGATTAGAAGCAGAAGGGAGGCTTTCTGACTACCCTATATTCTGTCACCTAGGAATTATTCCAGCGTGATCTCAAAACTGACTTGCAGATTTCTTCTGCACTTGAAGGCTGGAAAGTGTTTGAGGAAAAGAAACTCTATGTGTGTGAATCTCTTGAGAGTGGGTGCTAAGGCAATTGGCACAGAATCTGTAAGGAAGAGAGACACAAGTTTTATTCAGCTACTCCTTAGCTATGCAAAGAATGTTCAGAACATTCAGAAACATTCAGAAACACTATTTTATATTTATGAGAATGCCACATACTCTGAATCATAAACTTTATTTCCTGCACAATAACAAACAAAAAACAACAACAAAAAAAAAGACTTTGGAATGTCAAGCAATACATGAAAAGAAAAAAAAGGTTATATTTTCCCAAGTTTGAAACTGCTTTGTTTTAAGCAGTGTTGCTGGTTACTAAAAGCAAAGATCTCTAGGTACGAAATACTCTCATGGAATATTGCTACATTATTGATTATTAAAAATGATTAGATAAAGTTTGAGAACATTTACAGATTGCATTCACTTAGTATTTGAAATTTTGCATGTTACAATATAATGCTGAGAAATATGAAATGAAAATGGTTATCATCTTAATATTAAAACCATTGACTTCTTACTGCATTTGTGTATTTGTGCTGTATATTAATTCTGTGTTGCATCTGATTATACCAGAAAATAATGTAGCTGATACCAAAATAAGTTCCATATTTCATGTCTCTACAGGAAAATTTGTTATTTTTAAGTATCTCATTGTTTGCTGTTAGAAAAAATAATTGTTTCTGTAGCCTGCTTAATTCACTTCAATTGAAGAAACAGTGCAGTTTCCAGAATATTTCCATTTTCCCACTGGATTAAAAACCAAATGTTAGTCCAAACAAGTGATAAACATCAGCTTTTCCCTGATCATTAGAATAGTGGAAAATATTAGTGCTTTCAGGTGAGGTTTATCCAGAGATTGTATTTTTATGTAAAGCAGAAGAAAGGGAAATCCAGTCTTATTTGACACTTTTCTGCATACTTAGGTCTACTTATAAGTGTAATCTCCTGGTTTTATTTTTAAAACAGTGTGGATGGAAATGCTGTATTTTGTTTCTAGATAATAATATTTGTAAATACTGAAATAAGAAACATTTCAGGAAAAGAGATTTACTCGCATGGTAGGAATACTTTGTAACGGAAAACAGGAATGAATGAGTTAATTTATTCTTCCTCCTCCTAAGCATTGTTTTCTTCCTAAAAAATAAGCATAACAGTTTATTTACACCCCCCCTGCAATATATGCAATTTGAATGGTGAAAGACTACTACCAATCACAGTACAAGATGTTATTTTTAGTCATGATTTTGATACAAACTACCAGAATAAGAATTCTCTGAATTTGAGTAAACACAACTTTATGTGTTATTACAGAGTGTTTCCATATATATATTACTGAAAATACTATGTAATCAGTGTATAGCATTAGTTGACACTCACAAGTTCTTCAATTTATTTGTCATATGAGAGCCCATAGATTTTTTCAGACTTCATCATAATATCTTTGCAATGCTGCAGATGTTAAAGAGAATTTCAATAATTCATGATAATCGTTTAGATTGTTTGTGTATAAATATGCAAACCAGAACTGCCAGTAATGCAGCATGACATATCATTATTATTGTTGATAGCATTTGTTTATTTTGGGAACTAATTTTAAAAGAGGCACACTGCATACTTGAGTACTGTTTTGTATTTCCTGTTAAGGTCACATTGTCCAGAGCAATCTCCATGAATGTCTTCATTAAAAAAAAAGAAAAAGAAAAAAAGAAAAAGCACAAGGAGATGTCCTATTACCATATTCACTCAACAATCATTTATTACAAAGAGAACAGTTGTGGTCGTTATTTTTGTTGGCTGCTATAATGAGACAAGTTATCTTTCTTTGGCAGAGCAAGCTCTCTGTGAACAAAATAACAGTTTTCTCTTGATTGTTTCCTAGACTAGTACAGATGAGTACATATACTTTTTCTGCCCTATATATACTTGGCATTCATTAGCTTATGAACAAGAAATATAATATTTTTATTCTGCACTCTTCCCACTGCAGTGAACTGGTTATTATAAGAATAACTCTATTCTTCAAAAGAGTTTATCTATCAAAATAAGTCAACTGGAGAACAGAATGAACTTTTATTAGACAGTGATCTCCTCATAAAACTTGCTGTGAGGGTAACACAGACGTACGATAAAAACTACATTTGTTACTGAAGAAAAACAAACATGGACAGGACTTA
Source organism: Odontophorus gujanensis (assembly GCA_013399175.1). Taxonomy (NCBI): domain Eukaryota; kingdom Metazoa; phylum Chordata; class Aves; order Galliformes; family Odontophoridae; genus Odontophorus; species Odontophorus gujanensis. Next base: position 20,435 of record VXAB01001553.1, on the reverse strand, counting down.
GGTAGGAGCGAGGGGGCTCATAGTGTCTTGAGAAAGGACCCACTGGGCAGAGGGAGGCCTCACAAAGCACCAGCAGATGACCAGTCCAGCTTCTGACTGCTGTTTATCTAGTCCTCAGGATGCAGTCATCTGAAGCAGGAAACAGGAGCTCAGTTGATTCTCAAACTGACAAGAGATAACAAGAATAGCGAGAAAGGATTTCATAGTTATGTTAGAAATAAGTAGAAGTACAAAAAAGGTACTGACTTGCCACTGAAAGTGGCTAGTAAATTAGTTACAAATGACACAGGAAATGTTGAGCTACCTTCTTTGCTTCAGTCTTCAAGGTTAAAGTTGAACCCCAAGTCTCTGTGTCATTAAGTAGTAAAACAAAAGGTAAATCCTTGAAGAGATTGAATCTAGGGATCATCTGTACCAAAAGGATGCCTACAAGTCTATGAAACTTGACAGATATTTCCAAGAGTGCTAAAGGAGCAGAGACTGGCATTACTGTAGAGCCACTTTTCATCATCTTTGAAAATTCATAGAGACCAAGGGAAGCCCCTGATGATTAGGCTATCTTCAGTGGGAAAAAAAAACCAAAACAACAATCAAAAACAAACAAACAAACAAACAAACAAGATCTGAGAAACTACAGACCAGTATGCATCACTTTAGCCTCTGGGAAAATTATAAAATGGGTCTTCGTTGAAGCTATTTCCAGACACATGAAGGACAAAAATGAGCTAGGTAAAAGCCGACAGAGGTTCACCAAGACCCATGATAAACCCATCTTCATTGCCTTCTGTGAGAAAACAATTTATTCACTGAATAAGAGGGAAGCTATGAATGTCAGCTGTCTAGATTATAGCAAATTGTCTGACATTGTGTCCCCACAATATCCTTGTAAATTGATCAGATATAGATTTGACAGATGGACCAGAAGAAGGATGAAAAACTGGCTAATGTCCAAGCTCCAAAGTTAGTGGTTAATGACTCAAAATCAAACTGGCAGTCAATCAAAAGTGAATCTTCTATGGGGTCGATATTGCACCTGACGCTACTCAGAATCTTTAAAACATGTTAGATGATAAACTGAAGTTACTCTTAACAAGTGTGGATGTCAACAATCTAGGAGGAAAGGCAGGTATTCTGAACTGGACAGGTACCATTCAAAGTGACTGTGACAGACTGCAGGATTGGACGAATATGAATTGCATAAGAGTAATTTGAATTCCTGCACCAGAGGCAGAAAATTCCTAAGCAGCAGTACAGCATAAGATCTAACCAACTGCTGAAGAAACCCTTAGGACAGCAGGATAAAAATGGGATTCATACTTGCAACAAAAACAAACCACGTCCTAGGTTGCATCAGAAAAATAAGAGGTGTCATTATTATTTCCATTTCAATTTGTACTTGTTAAGCTACACCTAAAATACTACTTACATTTTGGTCTTACCAGTTCCATCAAAAACCTTGAGATGGTTCAACGTAGCACACTAAAATGAGTAAAGGATTAAAGAACTTGATATGGAGTTGGTTTCCAGCTGGTATAATTCAGAATCAAAACAGATGAGGAGAAGTACAGAACTAGCCCTCAGAACAGTATGTCAGCAAAAGTTCCAGAAGGAATTTACACCTGATTCTTATTCAACAGGAACTTCAATGCTCTACTTAATGATATGCTGCATAGACTCAGTATTACTAGAATGGCACACAGCTAAGGAATAAAAGCCAGTCATTACATCAGTACCTCTGGATGTTACCAGTCTTTGTGTCAACAGTTTACCAGGCAGGTTCGGCCTGGTTCTGTGACAATTGATGCCAGGGACCCGNTTATGATGTGGAATACCAATACCAAAAATCATAAAACCATGACACTTTTTCAGTGACTTATGTTTCAGGAAGGTTATATTCTAGAAATGCCAGATGCTAAAAGCAGAAACAAGTCTCCTCTGTATTGGATGTTTCCTTGCTTCAAACTTCAGTGTTCATATTGATACTCTTTTATCATCATTTATGTTAAGATCTGTCTACATAGTTGTATGTAGTAGTGATAGTCAAGCTGTTTCTCAAAAATCTGATATCAAATTTTGGATCTGAAACAGTCTGACTATAGTAACAAGGAGTAGCCTGGAACAATATAAGCTGTGCTTACAGCATAGTTTGGCTCACTCTTGTTTTCTAAAAGTGCCTTAAATTGCTTTGTAACAAGTAAAATTGTCTTACTGGAATTAACCTTTGGAACTCAGGACCTGAGACCTCTGTATCATGCTATGGTAGTATAAAGTGTTGCCCAGACTGCAGTTTTAAGACACTGTCTCTTATTACACTATGTTCTTTATAAATCATGTGAGTAAATAATTTCATCTGTGTTACCTATGCAATCTCCACATTCAGAGACTTAAATATGATACAGATTTTGATGTTTTCTCCAGATGTTTCTCTCTTTTTTTATCTCTCTCTAATCACTTGACAGATCTTTTCCCTCCTTCTACTGAAAAAAAGAAAAAAAAATCAACTAAAACATATTGATTTAGAAGAACACCTTTCCATTGGAAAGTTTTGAAAGGTCTTTGATAGGAACCAGTTTGTCTTTTATTCTCATTGCACTAGTATTTCAAACCACAGAAAATGTTCTAAGGAACAAGCATGAGCTTGCTGTTTTTGTATATTCCAAGGATGCATGCTGGAATTATAGCATTTTGACCAAATATCTGTACAAAATCTGGTTTCCAAGAGCACAACATGAAAAGAAACATTAATGTATGAAATAGTATGAGGGAAGTCTGCACTATTTACAAACTTGGCCAATCTTTGGAACTAGTTATGAAGAAAAATGATCTAAGAGTATATTATAGGGAAAAGAATTCAGCCCATACTAGACAGAAAGTATCCCAAGAGCTCATGAGAACAAACCCAAAGTGTGGGTCCCTCCTTGTCCAGTGAGGTCGCTGCTCTCTGTCTGAGGCAGAGGTTTGATGCTAGTGGTGCAACTTCTGTCAGTGTCAAAAGAGGCTGTGGCTGTTGCTGTTCCTACTTTATTTCTTTCTGTTAGAAATGTTCATATTTCTTTCGCAGTTCTTTTAAGATTAATTCTTTCTTTTTTTCAAAATTCTCTTTAAAAGTTACTCCATTACTGTTTAATCTTAGCTGATGGTTGTCTTCATCTTAAACACAATCAGTTTTTGGCAAACACTCTACCAGTTTTTTGTATTTGATCCACAAATGCACACACATTGCTTAGTCTCACATTCTTATTACCAAGAGTTGATAGCATTTAACACTTCAGTCTTAAGACTTTATACAAAAGATTCATCAAGAGTGATCTGTGTGAACATCACAATTGAATATTAGAAAGAACATCTGAGAATAGACATTCTTTATTGCCTAGATTGGAGCATTTTCATGATAGTAAAAAAGCATGATGCTGTAGTTTGCACTTAAAAATCCCCTATCTTGACTATGATATAAATATACAAGCTTCTATGGTCGGAAAATAAATGCAACATGCCTGAAACCTGAAACCGAAGTCAGGAGATTCTTAATGTGTCAATACAGGTTCACATCAAAAAGAAAATGTGACTTAAATATTACTCTACTACAGATGGCACTGCAGACACATCCTTAATTGCTTATTTGCATTCATTGACTTTGTCTACTTGCTTGGACATCTAATCTTTGTGAACTTGTTTAGCCAAATATAGAACATGCAGAAGGAGATATAGCTTTGCTTCATTTTTCGTTCTTAAGAAACTACCCTTCCATCATAATTATGCCTGTTTTCCAGGAACTATTTAGTTCCAGTGGCACTAATACAAAAGCTAAAGTATGTTTCATACTCCAAACCATTTCTCTCTCCTTTTTTGAAATGCTTTGTCTGCCAAGGGACTGCTGGAAACATTTACTTGTTTGTTTTTTATGCAAAGATTCTTTTGTTGTACTTCCTTTATGATGCCAGAGAGGCTTACTAAATCTGTATCTTTTTGCAGTTTTGACAGGCCAATATTCATTTTAATTATCCAATATGATAAGCACTTACTTATAATTATGCTTTTGTTGTGACCTGATGCTTACTTGACAATCTTCTGTGTACACTGTGCTGCTTCATGACATCATCTTAGGGCATTATTTTACAAGACAAGTGAACACTGACTGCTGGGTAAGTTCTTGCTGGTTTGAAACCATCCTTCAGAACCATATTCCTGGACTACATATGAGCACCAGAGAGATAGAATGGAAGCAACAAGAATGGGAGGCAAGACATAGGCTGGAGAAAGCATCCTCCAGCTTAAGCTGCTTTGACCAGGTGCAAAGCCATCTTGTGAACCTCTGCTGACAAAACATATGAACTGTCTTGGCCCCAGTGAGAAAATAAGTTTATTTTAAATAATTGACTAAATCAGTGTCTTAAAACATCTGTGAGATCTGCATATGAATTTTATTTGCTTTGAATATGCTGTTAACAATCTGTTGCAAAAATTAATATTATTAATTATATTAATTATTATTAATATTATTAGAATGTTATTAATGATATAATATATACACTAATTTTAGATGAGTGTCCATTTACCAATAATATGCTTTTACTCCTTGTACTAATCCTAGATCTTTTGTATATTGAGATGATTACACTCTATATCCACCAAGAGACAACAGAAATGCTGTGGTATCAACTGGGGTCTCTGGTAATTCCCCAGCTTATATGGGAAAAAGGGAGAAGATGTATAATTCCAAAAGACTGCACTTTATTAAATCTGACTAATTCTGACTAATTTCTACTCTATTGTTATCTATTTTAAATTGCTTATTTCTGAGTAGGTCAGGTGGCACAAAAGCTCCTCTGGGGCAGCAGAGAGTCTGTGAAATTATTACTTACTAAGTTATGACAGTATCAGTGTTTCTGCACAGTTTTATTTTATGGAAAGCATATGGTCAGTGGTGATGGTGGGGAGCAGAAGGCAAAATAAACAATTCTTGGATAAATCTGTCTGGAAGTTGGTATGCACACAGGGCAAGAGCAAAGAATTGGAATGAAGCACTAAGCAATGACTGTGTTGGCTCATGCCTGGCATATCATCGCTGCTTGTAAAATCCCCCCACAAAGCTTATATTTACAAAGAGAAAGTTTGTAACAATTTACTACCTTAGACAAAAGGGTTGTTACTAGCCAATCTGTTAGGACCTTCAGATGAAACATTTTTTATTTTTATTTTAATAAGTTAGTGAATCTGTGCTCTGCAACAGTGCACCGCTCTAAGGCAGAGGACAAATACGTTTCAAGTGAAAATACATCACTGAAAATGGAAAGGTAAAAAACCCAAAATCTTAAACTCCATTTTCAGCTCTACCACAGAGAGAAACAATAGGGAGAAAAGGACACGATCCGGATGTGATTATCTTACTGAACAGAACGCCTGAATCACTTTGTCAGGCAAGAGAGGAAGTGAATAACTTCTGTTACACAACTGAGAACTTCAATATATCTGTAACTTCAGATGCCATGTGTTTACCAGATTAAGTGAGCCTTGGGTGGGGGTGACACACATCAGATTAGGTTATCACAGAACAGTAAGAAAAGGATTATCCCTTTTCTAGTTGTCATCAACTGCAGTCAAAATACCCTTATCACGTTTTCACACATTCTTTCCTAACTTTGCAGAAAGCCCAAATCTGCCCATACAGGTGCCAAGACAGGCAAGGTTTTCCCTCTCTGCTCTCCTTTCCATCTCTCATTCTCTCTTCCCTTAAGTTTTTATTGTCTGTTTCCCTGCTTTATAGCATATTCCTTATTCCTGCACTACTTGAGCACCACAGATTTTAGGTGCAGAGTTGCGTTGTTCAAAGCAATCCAGAGTATGCCTGGTACTACAAGCCATTCATACACAGGTCAGGTATAACTACAGTATTTCCTAGAAATCCACCTTGGAGGGGGGGAGATAATCAAAGTGGTTTGGTTCAGCTCTCCACATTTTAACAGCAGAGTGATTTGTGATCATGTGTTGTGACCAGAAAAATGACTGTCTTACAGACTGCCACATAACAATAAATACTAGGACACGAAGCTAGTTACCCTTCTTCTTTCATCAATTTAGCGGGAATAACAGACTGAGCTCCAAGGTTTTCCTCAAAAATTAGTTGGCAATATTTCCTTCCTGCCTGAGTATGTAATATTATGAACAACTCTTTGTTTCAGTTTAAATACATTTTCAAGTTTCATACAACAAAATTCACCATCTCAGGCTGTCATAGGTTTCTCTGATTATGTGAATATTTTTTAGCAATACATTTTAAAACACGTTATATAAACAATATCATAATCCTAATTCACTTACGAGTTTTTGCCCAACATGGGGTGGGTTTTTTTTGGATATCACATGTGTTCAGCACCTAATTATTTAGTATGAGTTAAACTTACTTGCTTTGTGAATTATGATAGAAGAATTTGACTTTCCAGCTTTTGACATGCCAGACTGGACTAATATCAATTCTAGCAAACTTTATATTTTACTACATTTGCTACTTTTCCTAAAGTAATTTTTAAATTAAAGATGGGAACAGTATTTTATGCACTGAATTTCTTTACCTTCAACATTCTGGATCTAGTCACAGCCTCGCTGTGATATTATCCTCTGTTATCAAGTTGTTATTTCCTATTAGAATCCTCACATTTTTTGATGAAATAACGCATTTTGTGTTATCAAAGAAAAGTGTACTTGTGTGTTTGTTCCTCTCTCTCAGAGATGATCAGACTGAATCACTTTGGTTAACATTATGTGTACTAGGTAAAAGAAGGTGTGAGAGGAAGCAAGTTAGTAGGGAGCACTTGTACTGTTATCACTTGATCTCAAATGTTGACTGCTTACCCAGCTCAGCACTGTGTTCTGATTTCTCACCACTTCTCCTCAGTCCATGGCTCTCAAACACAAAATGGTTTTCTAGACTGTCTCAAGAAACCTAGACACTCCTGGCTTAAAATTAATTTTCTAATGCTTGAATGATGGACACTATAACTGGAAATTTATCCTAGTTGGAATAGGAAAATGAAACACAAACCTGTTTAAGTCAAAGGTTTATTCTTCTGTATATGCATACAAGCATTACCTTAGACCTTTCTGGCTGGCAAACTACACAGGAAACCGATGTTGTGGTTGCCTACCAGAATTCACCGTTTTCATGCAAATATCAAGATGGGGTTTCCTCTCTAATAAAAAGCTTTGGTGCAAATCACTTCTATATTCTATTTCATATTGAATTCTTTGTTATGGTCTTGACTTCAAACAACTAGATATATCTTTCCCGCTCACTGGAAGAAAGTCAAAACACCTAATAAGGTTTAATCAAACATATGTTACGCTAGACAGGGAAAAATTGAGATGGGAATATCTCCAAGAGGCAATTACTTAAGGACATACTATACTTTTTTGAAACAATTTCCACAGGCCTTCTAAAGAACAGCAAGTTAATGATTTTTCTTAAGTACTGGTAAGAGATATCTAAACAGACAATAAATGTATTCAGTTGTTGGATATCTTTTAAAATGAGAACAGAAGGCTCTCTTTCAAAGGCCTGAGGGTAGGGCAGGGGAGGAGGTCCCCTGCCAGCGCACCCTTTGCCCTCCCTCATGGGAGCAACTTCTCATTGTTACCTGTTGCTTGTCCTTCTCAATAATCACTGTTCTTATCCTCCCAGGGAGTCTCTGTCCCAGGGAAGACACCTTTCTGCAGGTCTACATAAAGCACAGTAACTCCAGTCCTTAATGTACTTTAGCAGTGCAACTTCAGCAGTCTTTTAGTCTAATATCCCATGTGTTCCCATTCACCCTGCATTCATGTAAATACAAAGGCTTCCTATGACAGTCAGGGAAGTGCCCCCTTCACCTCCTTTCTGGAATAAAAGTGTGCCTTGTACCACTTCTAATGCATCTTGATCATACTGTTTCTCTTGTTTTGTTAATTTCTTCCTTTCAAAAGCAGATGACTATATGTTCCATTGGGTGCAAACATCCAAAGAATTCAAACCTACTCGAGGTTGCTGCTGAACCAAAACCAGACTGATGAAATTAACATTTAGATTCTCTGGCACCTGATATAAATTCTAAATAAACTATTATCTATTAGTGTCAGCATGTTTAATAAATCATCTGCTGACTTCATCCTCTAAGGAAAATATTTACTTAGACAAAAAATTATATCACAATTTGTACATACAACCCTAGTGTCTCACTTTTCTTTATGCTGCTTATACAACATACTTTATATATTTTTTCTTTAAATAAAATAATGCTTAATCAATCCCAGAAGACAACTTAATTACTGATAGTGGTTACTCTTTTCCTGTACATGTATTTTACAGTGAAATTCTTGGCCGTCAAAAGTGGTGTGTAATTTTATTCCTCAAAATACTGCCAGGTTCACTCTGATTGTTTCGCTCTATTACAATGCAAAATGACTTCTGAAAATCATGATTTTTGTTACATGCTGCCAAGTTGCAAGCCTAACTTGTACTCCCAGTCCTGGATCTATATGGTCCCACTGTGAAGCTAAATGTCTCGTTCTTGTTAGGTACTGAGAGACCTCATGCAAGTTAGGGTTTGTCTTCTGCTTAGCTAAGATGGAACAGCTTAGAAAGGCTGCCAGTTTGACATCTGATGAGTGATGGTGATAGAATAAAATAAGCCAAAAAGCTTAAAAAACTTTTTGGGGGAATTACTTGTTTGTTTGTTAACAAAGGTTAAAAAGAGAAACTGGAGTGTTTTTCTAAAAGTAAGAAAATAAGCAGTTTATGTTTCATTCACATTATATTTGTGTACATGCTACTACATGCAGAACTCTCTTTTTATTCTGCAACACCTGTGGGAGGCTTGTTTGCTTTTTCTTATTCCTGCAATACACTATATCATCAAATAGAGAAAACCACTTCAAATACTTCTTCACTTTCTTTTAATATACAAAAACAAACATCAAACAAAAAGCTAAGAATTTAGAAGGATTCTGAGAGAGATGATTGGAAAGGGGAATGAAAGTCAAATACTTCTAAAAAAATCTCTATTTTCAAGAAATGTTCTATATATATAGGTCTATGGATGTTACTGCTGACAAGTGACTTTAATGCTCCATGTCAGCTTGGTAGCAGTGGTCAAAGATGAAGATTTCTTTTGGTTATCTGATCTGAGTTCTAGTAGAAAAGGCCTGACTGAATGACAAATCCATTTTAGTAGTCTCATAGTATACCATAAGACATACTATAGTTCTGTATAATAATACTTGTGTGGAAATTGTTGGAAGTCAATATCTTTCAGACTGATTGGAAAGAGCCTTGATAATTAATGGGGATTCTGAACATGTAGTTAAAGGAGAAGAGAGCCTTAAAAACCCTGAGGGACAGAAAAGCACATCCTAGTTGGTAAAAATATTGCTCAAATAGGTTTACTCAATTATCTTAATCCCAAAAAGAGATGGAGGATAGTGTTTAGGTTTTTTTCTGAATAAAGGAGAGTCCATGGGAACAGTCCCCACAGAGTCTTTTAAAGTTTTAGAGAACACAGCCTCTTTTTATCCCTGCTTCCCATCTGCATTGTCCCTCCTCCTTTCCTCATTGGCTAAAACACTTGGAGATTCAACTTCCTGGTCTGTCTGATACATATTCCCCCTTGTACGTGACTCCCCCTTTGTGTCATTCATTGCTTGTGTAATTTAACTTCAACTTTACGCTGCCCATGGTAGAGAAACTAATATTAATTAGCTTATTCAGCTTGAACAGTAAGTCCAAAGTCCATGAGTTCAAATTGATAATCAATTGAAGCCTTATTTGGTGAGAGATTACAAAGTACAGCCATCAAGAGGAGAGAAATTTGCAAGCCTCGACACAACTCTGTCCACAGGGACAACTTGTTCGCAAGCATCTTTTGTCTCAGTACATAATTCTTGAGAAAGAAATCTGAAATTCACTTAATGAGTTAAAGGAAATTTCAAATTCAAACATAACAGTAAGAGAAATTCTAGTTGTAGTATTCAAAGAGATACTCTATTCTTTGTCAAAAATATTATGATTCCCTACTTTGCCATGCAAGCTGTTAAAATACTTGTGTTTCTCCTGTCTTCTTCATACTGCAGCAAGGAAACAATATGTATAGATTTGGGGATAAAATAATTTTAGCTGAGCAGTTGTTTGAAGAAAGAGACCCAAAAGTACCCGTAGAAATGAGCATAATTTCTATTAGGGCAAGAAGTCTGTCAGTGGAAAAAGCATTTTGATTAATCCCTCTAATTAAAAAAAAATAAAAATGATAATGAGCAAATTTAATCAACAGGAGAAAGAAGTGAACAAAATAGATACCAGAGTATGCTTCAGTACCTAGATCAAGTGGGTATATAACTAGACACTTAGTGTTCAAAAAAGTAGTTTAAAGGAATAGAACTAGTAGTTTGAAATTGAAAACAGGTCAACTGACACTGCACTTTGAAGACACAGTCCATTTAGCCAAGGAAATGCACAGAGAGGGCTCTTTATGAGGTCACCTCTCAATAGAGAAAAAAAATCTTTAAGAACAAAAAGGGTTCTAACTTTTGTACTGTGAACTGGCATCCGTTTGGCATTGGATAATTCTTATGTATCAACTAAACTAGGAAAATTAGTGGAACTTTCAGAAACCTAAAGAACCATAGGAGTTTCGTTACTGAAGTTGTTTTGATAGACTAACAGAGTGAATATAATACCACCTTTTTCTACTTTACATTGATAGGACTTCTGATAATAATAGAATCTGAAGAAAGACAGCAATCCTAATAGATGCAACAAGAACTGTTTCCAGAAGATACCTAAGAACTAACTTTCTTGCACTTCCTGTTGATATAGAAACCAAATATTTTACGTCAGTTTTTCATTTGAAACTAAGAGATCATCATAAGCATGACACTTAGAGATCAACCAAACTCTGCTGGAATTGATATCCTTTATACACTTTATACACGAGTTTTCTTTCCAGCAAATAGGTATCATGTGTAAGACAACAACGCATATAAGTGGATTTTGTTTTCTGAGGACTCTGTGTACTGTCTATAGAACCAGAATGCTCTGCTCACTTATCAAACCACCCTAAGCTAGAGCACATTAAGCTTATTTTCTTCTTCTTAGGAGGATGGATGTGATCTGTATGATGAGATTTCCCTAAAAGAACTCTACAACCTGCCAAAGATGATATCCTTGGTCCTTACCAAGGACCAAAAAGCTCTGGGAATATGATCTATGTATGCAAAAGAATGATTTGTAAATAATTTTCACATTGATTTGCTGAATTTAATGAAATTCTCCCAACCTCCCCCAATACACATATACTCATCTTGTAGCAGTGATGAGGCTTATTTGTTCGAGGGTTTAAGCTTGTATAAATAAAGCAAGCAACACAACACCCTATAGTACGAGGTCACTTAACAAGCTCATTGCCTCGAGACAATAAAGAGCTTAAAGGAATCCATTCACCCTTGAATCTAAAGTACTTTTCCACTCAATGACTGTGAATGTGAGATAAGATGAATATAAAGAAAGGTTGTATTCCATAGAGAATTATATTACTTGTCAGTGCCCTAGTAATAAGATAAGAGAAGGCGGAAACTTTCTAGGAGACACTGAAAGGATTTGCCTTATTAGAAGGCACTAACACTAAGAATATTGGCAGTTGATGAAGTGATATATCCTAGAGTTTGTGAAGGTTCTTCAAATGTCTCAGTGAGACCACAGATCAGCATCTACAATTTCTCAGGATTATGCAAGAAGAGCAGGTTGTTTACAGATATTGAGGTGTCTGGGAAATCTTGGATTTCTAAAGAGACTGAGGATATCTTGTTTTTAGTGGGACAGAGAGGATGGTGTTACAAATATTAAGTGAGTCCAGCTACAGCTACACTGAAAACAGGATTCTGTGAAAGGAGGAAAATCTGGAATCCACATCCTTGGTTAAAAAGGGCGCTATACATTATGATGTGAATTCTTGTACCTCGTCCTTCTATGGCCATTGTTAATTTTGCATTTTAAGTCTTCTTAATGTTCTGTACTTAAAAGAAAAGATAGAGGAGGCAATAGGAACTTATCCCTTTGATGAGGACAGTGCATATTGCATGTGAGTTGGAAGAGATAATTTCATTCATTCTCCAGTTACTAATGGTCCAGAAAGTCTACTGAGGTTCAGTAGTGAACAGGAAATACTTGTCATTCAGTTGAAGAAGCTCTTGGGAGTGCAGCACAATGTCTCGATAAGGCAGTCAAGAGGAACTGAAATGGAGCTGGGTGAATGTGGCTTCCACAGTTAATGAAAAGACGTCTTCTCTGGAAAGGCACATATATGTTCACAGAGGGAAATCAGATGTGAACTAGACATCTCAAAAAGCTCCTAATAGGAATAATTACCAAACTACTCCACCAAATAACGTTATTTTTTACCAAAATTGAGGTTTTCATGATAGGAAATATGACTGGTAAATATATGGCTTTAATAGACAACAGTCTTTATGAAAGCAAGTGAAGAACATATATTCCACTGAAAGTGCAGAGATAGGCTGTATTGTCTAGACTGGAAGTTTACCAGTAGAACGCTAGCATTTCAGTTGCAAAGGCTGTCAACAGGATGTTGTCTTAATTGTAAAAATCTCCTATGAAATATTTCCATCATAATAATGAGAGAGAGGTGAGTACATATTTTCCTCTAAGGGCAAATTTAAGTCTATAAAGTTCAAATCCTCAACCTAGTGGTGTTACAGTTGGCAGGAAGAATCCTGAGTAGGACTTGAATGTGAAACTTTTATGCAAGTTAACCTTCCCTACACCTAGGGAAATCAATGTGATTTTAAAGCATATGAGTTCATGTGGTTTTATTATCATGTGCTTAGAATATTATTTAATGCTTAGCAGCTACCATACACAGATTAACTTTACTTTGCAAATGTACTATCTAATAATGATCAGTGCTAAGGATAATGTCTACCCTGCAGCTTGACGCTTGCAAATAAGCTATTAATTCAGATCTGCTTGCTAACTTGCTGTGCAGTGTTTGAATTCATCCAGGCAGTACCACTGATTTCTTTAGAGATAAGATCAGAGATCCATTGCATGAGTAAGTACTATACAAGATGGTTCTTGACACAGTTTGGCATTGGTACTTACAAATTAACTGGGTCTTTCTTTCATACTCTTTTCATAGCAACCCTACACTGATTGACCACACTGACAGGAAAAAAAATATATCTCCCATTCTCTATATCAAATATCCCAACTTTAATAGGAAACATAAGATTCCCTCTTTCAGACGTGGATCTCATTTTTTCATATTTGGTCTTTTTCCTTCTTTTTATCATGTATTGGAAAATACATTTAAATAAATGGTTATTTTCTTTTACTATAAGCAATCTGAGTAGGACTCTAATAATATTCTATAGCAGTAATGGTGGTGATGGGTCAGGGAATGGAACAACACAATAAGAAGTCATTATTCTTGTCTGAAAAACAAGCAAATATTTGCTAAAACTTTTGCCTGTTGTATCAGTAGTACAGCAGTGTTTGTAGTACTGCTTATCCAGATGATGACCTGCTGTCATGGTTTTGTGATTTTTGGTATTGGTATTCCACATCATAACATCATGTAGTGCATTTAGAGTTAGAGTTAATGCTCCAGCTCCATGGATCATCGATAGTTCCAGGTATACCTGTCTCAGAAGAGAAGAAGAACTACATTCCCCAGAGGACTCTGCGATGCTTTGCATTTTTACATGTTTACACTCAGAGGGAAAGATAAAAACTGTCTGCGGTCACGGGACACTCTCTTTCCTTTGGGATCGACTCAGCAGTGGGTGCTCGCTGCCGTCTCGCCTTCAGCGTTAGCATAAGGCCTTTGGTTTATCGGACACTCTCTCTTGCTAATTTTATTTGATTTATTAGTTTTAATTCCAATTATGTTGTATTATATTGTGTTATTTTGCTTTCTGATATCTCATTTAGTAAATCAACTTTCCTCCTCAGATCTTTGCCGCTGTTTTGTTTCTAGGTCCATCTCCCTTTTCACTCTTCCCTTTCCCCCTTCCCCTTTCCTGGGGTGTGGGTCTGCGGGTCCCTGGCATCAATCGTCACAGAACCAGGCCGAACCTGCCCGGAAACCGTTGACACCTGGTTGCCTAAAATGGATGAAAAGAGGATTTAGAAGTGAAAAAGAAAGTGATCTAAAATATTTCTAGTCTTCTGGACTCCTGTAGTTGCGTGTCTTCCTTGCACATATTATGGCTCTTGAGTTTTTCTCTTCATTGTAGATCACAGTGGGATAAAACTGAGATTTTTCTGGAATAATTTTTGGATGATTTCTTCAAAACATGACCAGATGACAGATATAATTGGCAGCAAGTAAATACACTGACTGTACTTTGAAGTATAGGCCTTAGAGTTTTATAAGATTTAGCTAGAAAAAGCCATAGCTAACCTGACTGTATTGAGAATGGTCTGTTTTCTAGTGGGATATTGGACTACACGACCCCAGAGGAAGAAATAAATTACTTTCTTCTATATCTCTTTTCATATTTAAACTTAGAGATGTCTATTAAAATCTGCCCATAGGGCATAGTTTCAAACACAATAACATTGCAAAATGAAGAGACACTGTTAAATGAAGAGGAAAAAGGAATAATGAACACTTTCTAAAGACAAACAATGCCTGTTATTTCTCATTTCAATCTGTGACTGAAAACTGTGTCCTGGACAGATGCTGAGACAAAAAAATGAGGGATCTTTATTGAATATAACCTCGCAGATGAACATCAAAATGCTGTCAAAATGCATTTTGAGAACTAGTGATTACATATACACAGTATCTAAAGTGGAAGGAAAATAAAACTCTCAGTTTTAAAAACTTCTTCTGGGACTCCACATGATTCAGCTACAGCTTATTCATGAATCTGCAAGTCTGAAAATCTGCAAATCTCAGTCAAATGCCAAAAACATCAAAATAAGCGAGTCACAGGCCGTTATTCACGCCGCTGAAGACATGGCTTTGGAAATATATAAAAAAGATTTCTGAGATGAATGACTGTGAGGAACAACATTTCTACTGGTACTTTTTGTCTCTCTAGACAAGTTTTCTCCAAAATGTCTCTTGTGAGTTAACTTAAACCACAGGAGCCTTAAACCACGATGTATATGATATTAGAACACATTTTGATCTAGGTGAGATTAATTCTTTTCCTTTAAGAAAGCAAATGTAAGTCAGAATCAAAGAGAGGAGTAGAAAGAAATAATTCTGAATTCATTATGAAAGTTTTCACACTACACAGGACTGCAAATTTTATCATACTAGGAATAGGGTTTTACTTCTAGCAGCAATGATGGAATACAATGGAATCATGACTCACTTGCTTACCAAGCACTCAAGTCAGTATCTTTGTTAGACAAGGCAGAATCAAGGATCTTCAAATTGAATTTGAAAAGAAAGCTCCTTTTTGAATTCAAAACAACTATTCCACAGCAGTTCAGGCTAGTGTATATGAAAAGTATTACATGAATATAACATTAGATGTTCTGGATTTGTTTCTGTGTAAATTCTCTATCCAAATGTGGCACAAAATTGCAGAACTAAATAGTGAGTGAAAAGCTGCCTTTCTCAAAAATGACCAGAATCTACTGCATCATTTATTTCATGAGCTGCTTTTGAAAGTATAAATTTAAAATAAGAGGAAAAAGTTCCTGGATGATGCAAATCTACTTTATTTTCTCTTTTCCTCCATGTAACAGAGAATTCATTATCAAAGTAGTGGAAAATTAGCTGAAATATCCTATAAGGTTGATTACCACAATGTGTTTTACTTTGCTGCTAGCAAAGATATCTTTTTCTTACTGTAAGTATTTTCTGTAGAATATAATATTCACTGGCATGGAGAAAACCAGCTCTACCTTAATATTTGTGTCAATAGATTTGAATGCATTTTACTTCAATTTTCATGGTGAATTGCTTGCATTTTTTTGTGCTTATCTGAACAGACATTTGAGCAGTTGCTGTAATTCACTCCTTGTTATTCAAACTGATTTTTTATTGTCTAAACAATTAGCAATTAATGAAGTAGGAATTGGATCCAATAAAGATCAGAGCTGAATTCCTTTGGACTAATTTATGAGGCTTTAGATATTCAGCCTGCTGGCCTTTTTACTGATAAACCTCTTGCTGTTTGCTAACTATACTGAATGAACGACAAGTCACAAATTGCTCATTGTTAAATGCTCCTGAGCACTTCTACTGATTAAGTACTGAAATGTTCCCATGCTGACAGAAAGAATCCCATTATTCTCCATATACCTCAGTTTCAAGCAGCAGTTTTGAAAGTTAGTTTTGGAGACGGAGGAATTATATTCACTGATGTTATAAAGTTTGCTTATACTTGTACATAAGCATCTCAACTACACTGGTTTGCACTATTCTAGGTATGCAAAAACAAGAAATATATGAGGGTCTCATGTCCAAAATCAGCTCATGGCACTAGAGATCATTTATAACTGGTGAATGAGAACTCAGTATGGGTGAGGAGGAACAGGGGACATAATATGAAAAGGAAAAGATTAAATGTGAGTTTTGCCAGATAATCAAAGTAATGCTGCCACATATCTGATCCAGGTTGTGTAAGCAAAAAAAAACCTGTTCTCTGAAGAGCATATGATACAAGGTATTTGAGATCCACTTCTATTATTGTAGTTCAACCTTTATAGTTATTCTGTGCACATGCTGCCGATGTAATGTATCCACAGCACTTACAGGAGTGTTACTAACTGAACAGATGATAACAGCAGGTTCAATGTGAAATCCCAGATATTTCTATGTTGATACTGTGTAGTACGTAGTATACACACATGTAAATATGCAGGAATCAGGTTTTCCAGTCAAAATGAAATTTCAGCCAAATGGCAATGCTAACAAGACTCAAATAAAACATAGGATAGGGAAAGAGTACATACAGTACATACACAGGAAGACTTTGATGAATAATTTCTCTGAGGACTACAGATAGCACGTGTCCTCAGATTTCCAATTTGCTGTTGTCTGTTGTTTTGTGGTGATACTTGAGGTCTCTGAACTGCTTCTTCTCAGATTAAATATTAGGGAGAAATTCTTTACTGTGAGGGTGGTGAGACACTAGAACAGGTTGCCCAGTGAGGCTGTGAATGCCTCCCCCCCTGGAAGGATTCAGAACCAGGCTGGACAGGACTTTGAGCAACCTGATCTAGAGGGAGGTGTCCCTGCCTATACTCTCAGCAGTAGAAATTCATACCATTTAACACTGTTGCAACTTTCTGAAAATACACTGCATTTTTTACAAAAAAGACAAAGAAGAGAATTCCTACATTTTAATACTTTCACTCCTCCAACCTTTTATCATGAGAATAAAGATGCAGTCAGGAAGTTCTTGTGGGAATACTTCCAGGACTGACAGTGTAACAGGTAAGTAGTACTTTAATTACAAGTTAGAAAGCACAGACTGAAATATCCTCAGCAATGTCTGGCCATCATAGTAAAGACCTGGAACAAAGATTTCCTAGTGGTGCCTAGTGGATGCACCTCCTGGCACATTCCAGGAGTGTAACCATAGAAAAGCAGCATAGAAAAGCAGCATAAAGTCATAGTATCATAGAATCCTTAGAGTTGGAAGGGACCTCCGAAGGCCATCTAGTCCAGCTGCCCTGCAATGACCAGAGACACCACAGGTAGATCAGGTTGCCCAGGTACTTATCCAGACTTGTCTTGAAAGTCTTCAACCACATCAATAGGTAACCAGCTCCATCACCATGTATGTTTTCTTACATAAGCTACACTGAATTTCCTTGTTCACAGCTTCTAATTGATTTGTTTCCTCTCTACCCTGAACAAAGAGCAAACATGTTCTGTCTTTATCTTCTTTTAAGGAATGGTTATGTAGATTTTTGTTTTGCTTATTTGAATATTTAGTTTCCAAATCGATGTAAGACTTCTCCTGTGTTTTATGAATGTTTTGGATGAATAACTGCAAAACCAGTGCTAGAATCAGTTGAAGCATTCCATATTTTGTCTAATCTGAATTCTAACAAAGCTTCTGCCTTTTAAGCTCCAGTATTCTGAATTTTCCCAAGTGCTAAAACTGAAAAAATTATGCACATATAATGTAACTTGAGAAATTTGACCCCAAAAGAATTGGGGTTATTTGTCTATTTAGAAAGTGAACCCTTAAATTTCACATGCATACATATGTAATTGTACCAAAAACTTGCCAAACATATATGACATGAAACACTACAGCTTATGAGAACATGCATGCAAGGTCTCATTTGAATTAGTAAGTATACCATGCTGAATTTACCACAACCATTTTCACAGTAGTGTGTGTTATCAGCCATTACATCCACAAGCACAAACTGTCTTGAACAGCTGTTAAAAGCAGATTTTATTTTTACAGATCAAGAAAAGATAAAAAGATGTTTGATGGCTTTTACTTAATGGAGAGGAAAACAGAAAGAACCCCTAGCCATCAGAGGGATGACTTATCAATGGTGTGAAAGAGAAGTCTACAGATGATTCTATCACTAGTTAGAGATCATGAAAAGTAACGCCTTCTTCACATAAATTTGAACACTTGTCAGGCAGAGTGAAGTCTACTGTATCTAGTTGTATAACAATATTGCTCTCCTCAAATAAAATAAAAATAAAATACTTGTTCTTCTGAGATTTATTTCCCCTTATAAACCTCAGAGTGTAAATCTGTCATATAACATAAACTACCACACTATTATTCCATGAAGGGAACAAAAAATGTTGAAATCTAATGCCTTTATATATGTTGATAGCAAGAATAATACAAACCTACCTTCCTATTCCATCAGCTACTACTTAATTCTTGTTACCATGACTATTCAGCAATTTAATATCTTCCCCAAAATTTACTGCTAGAAATAAATATATTTGATGAACTAGTTAAAAATCAAACAAACAAGCAACAACAAAAAAATAAACCTCATCATCCTACATAAAAAGAGAAATTCAAAGTTTAAGACCATGGGAAGTCTGATGCGTCAAAATAAATAAATAAATAAATAAATGATATATTAAAATCTCAAACATGATTTGAATTGTTAAAGGAGAAGCTCTTCATACAATTAATCTTCAAACAGATCCCTTCAAATCTGAAAACATAAAATACAACTTCTTTTTCTGTCATTGATCAACCACAGATTACACTATTTGTCTAACAGTAATTTATCCAGCATATTTTCATGTAGTTTTCATAATCTACCAACTGACATAAATAAAAGTTTCAGATAAATTAATTCTGAAGAGCACTGGCAGGAGAGTGTCTGCATTAGGAGACAGTAAGAAATAATATTTCAGACTAGATAAAACAGTAGATGACTTTGGAAATGCACATAGTTAGCCACTGTGGTGGAGGTGAATTCTAAAGGTAGTTTTACATCCATTGTCAGTTAAATAACTCTGAACTTCCAGCCCTTCTGAAACCATCATTAGAAATTTCTCTTTGTAGTCTCAGACCTGTGTATCTGACAGTTAAGCTTTTCTAGCACTCCTGAGAAAATATAACTCTTCAGAATAAGAAGTGTAGTTCTAGACTGAAAAGATAAACTATGTTTTCATTACATTGATCCATACCTCCAAGAAAAATAGACATTACCACAGGAATTTCTAGAACCACCAGTTTGTTTCCAGAAGCATTAGAGGAAACCTTATATGCCATAGAATGAAGTTGAATACACATACCAAGATGCTGCTCACACATGGAAGCAAATAGGGTGAAAAAAAAAAGAAAATATAAGGCAAAAAAATTATTAAGAAAGAAAAAAGTAGAAAATACAAGAAAATGTGCTAAAACATGCATTCTGAAAATTCTCCTGCCTGTTACAAATCTTGCAGGTCTCTCATAGGTAGAGGTATCAGGAAAGATATCTATTTGGAAATTACAGAAAATGTAAATGGAAGTGAACTGAGTAGCTGTAGGGTAAGTGAAGTCCTAAAGATGATAACGACCAGTCAGAGAAACATGTCTAGTTCAATACCAGCCAGTTAGAATAGCAATTCTGGAGAAAGATGTGAAGAGATATGTTCTACTGAATATGCATGATGCAAAAGCCAAGTCTGAATTGAAGACAATAAGAGATGTTTGGATATGGGAGTGTTTCTTACACAGCTTTACTTTGACAAGAGAGATAAATGCTCATTTAATTTGCTAGCTGAGCTATGGAAGCTGTTTATGGAGATCAAGCAATGGATGTGAGCACAGTGAAGGGGTGGGTAGTGCATTTTTACAGTGGTTACAGCAATGTGAAAGACAAGTCATGCTCTGGACAGTTATGCAAAGCTGTTGCACCACAAAATGAAGAGCATCTCAAGCAGCTCATTCATTTGAGCTCATTCATGACCCCCTCATGACGAGGGGATTGAGTGTATCCT
>VXAB01001541.1:0-14575 GCA_013399175.1 Odontophorus gujanensis | reverse complement strand
TCCCTTTCCCTTTCCCTCCCCTTACTTGTTCAGTAAGCAAGGATCACAGTTATCCAATTATTTTACAAGGTTTTGGGTAAAGAATATCTGTGTTAACCCAGTGAGATCCATCCATGATATTCATATGGCAATGGCGGATCCTTAGAGTTAGCCTAATTTAGTGGTTTTCTTTTTTAGAAATACCTAAAGTTTGTGGAGAGCTTTTGGTTGTATGTTCACAGAATTCCCCTGACTCTGTCTTGCTCCATTAAAAGTCTCTGTATATTCTGTGTGATCAACTTAAGTTTGTTTTGAACATACTTCCACTAGCTCCATTTGCCACTCCCTTGTTTTGACCTTGAAAAAGAACTGATTACTATCCACCTCCTCTGTGTCACCATGATTGTACAGATAAGAGAAGGAAGGGATTCAGATCTACACAGGAATAGTAGTTGATGGCCACGTATGGGGCTCAGACTAGACAGGAAAATACATCTGTCTTCCAGCTATGTCTAGAATAGCTTAGTACTCTGTTTTACTGAGTGAGCATATCATCCAGTTCAAGAAGCCTGTAGCCCCTTCTTTGTCCTCCTTGCCAAACCCATATAGACTTTTCTGCGCCTCTGAGTGGGCCTGAATGTCTGCAGCTGTGTGACCTTGGGCAAAAGGATGCAACCACCTTACCAGGGTTCTTCAGAGTTTTCTGGATGCCAGTGAGAGATCCTTGGGGAATATCATCCAGGCAGCAAAAGGTATCACAGAGAAGAGGAGGCACGACCAAAATGGAGTGCCAAGGAGAAGCAGCAAGTCTCCTTACTGGGCACCGTTTGAGGCCCTTCAACAGGTGTGTAGTTCACAAGGGTGCAGAGGTGTCTCCAACACAAGTCCTTACCAGTGTAGGCCAGACAACAGGAGCTCTACAACTCATTCCCTCTTGTGACCATTTGCCATTGCCAGCCACTGCTGTACTGCCTCCAGGTACCTTTACGTAATAACAATGAACACAAGTATCCAGGCAGTTCACTGCACGGTGCCATGCATGTGCACACACAGCTGTGCATGAAGTCTGATTTCACCCAGAAAACCCCAACAGTGGAGGCATGTGAACCCTAACCCGCACTAATCACAGACCTACTAGGGGAGGGTGAAGAAGGCAAACAATATGTTCTGTGTCATCCCTGTGGCTACCTGGGAGGTTTTTCATTTATTAATTTTTTTTCATAAGGCAGGATGTACTCTGCATCTCCTCTTCCAGATCACAATAATGAACGCTCTATTAACAAGCACACAGGCAGAAACATAGCGTGCAGACTGGTGACCCAAAACTGTATGGTGGAGAGGGTTTATGGCCCTCATTTTTACTTACTCTGCTTCTGCAGACACAGGAGGATGATGCTGCAGGGAAATTCTCTTTGTTTCTCACATGCCTCTGAGGGCCAAACCAGAACAAAGCCAGTGTTTATGTTCTCTGTCTTTCTCTGAGTAATCCACCCCAGGCCATCGCCCAAGCAGGGCCCCTGGGCGCCTTGCATCTCTCTGGTGGACGCAGAGGGATTCCAGCTGGCCCACGCAGGCTGGGGTGGTCTGCCCACTGTTCTCTGACAGGCCTGCCCTAATCTGAGCCGCCCATAAACAAGAGGCAGGGGGGTGGGAAGCTGTCTCCCTGCTCCGTCGTGGGCCTCTGCCAGGATGAAGATGGCCCAATAAACAAGGGGTGGGGGCTTTCCTTGAACACTGCAACTGCACTTCAGCTTACTTGAGCCAGCTCCCAGAGAGAAGGGTTGGGCTGCTTTTAAATGTTTTCTTTTGCTTTCTGGTTTCCCTATAGGGCTGGCAGCCTCAGGAGGGCTGTTACATGTGGGCTGGTCTTCAGGGCTTACTGGCCAGCAGCCTGTCTCTCTGAAGCCAATTCAGCTTGCTTGCACTTGACAACGGGAAAAGGTTTCTGCACATGACAATAATAAAGTATTTTTGCACTTTATTGCATGTATTTCCACTCTGGACTGCAAACCCCTTGGGACAGTCTTTCTTTCTTTTATTTCTCTTCTTTTTCCTTCTCACCATTCCTCATGGAGTGCAGAGGGGCAATGCCCTGTGCCTGTCCTGCTCTTTGAGTAAGTTGTTAGTTTCTGCAGGGAGGCACAGCAGTTCAAAGGAACACGTCTGGTAGGGCTGTTGGGTAAATAATATATATTGGTGTATAAGAAAACAGAGCATGGCAGAAGATGACGAAGGTACAGAGGTGAGCCAAGAGAGACTGACCACTTTATGTGCATGTACATCCTGCATTTGGATGTGCATGGAGTGGTTGTTCATTCCTTCAGGTGGAAGATTTTTTGAAGCAATTACTGTTCTGAGAAAAGAACCAGTGTCCCACCTCACTGCAGCTGAATAGTACCAAATACAATTATTTCTGTTTATTTATTTATTTATTTATTTTATTATTTTCCAAAATGAGGAATGGCAATGTCTTTACTCTGATGAATCAAGGAAACTTGATCCAAGGAGTCTGAAAATCTGAATAAGAGGTGTGGATGTCATGAACTACCTGTAACTGGTCCTCTTTTAGGCTTGCTGTGATTGGCATTGTGGGGACCCGTGGCCTATGGAGCCTGTGTCAATTGCACAGGAGCATGGCTTTGCACAATGATGCTGAGGTGGCTACTGTGGACATGGCTATTGTGGCTAGCTGTGCATTTCTTCATGCAAGATGGGTGGTCCTTATTTTAAAGAGACTGTTTCTTGTGATGAGAGTAACTGCTGAAGTCCTGAGTGGAAGTGGGATAGTAAAATGGATCTTCATTGAATCATTTGAGTTTGAAGGGACCCTTAAATGTTATCTCGTCCTACTCCCTTGCAATGAACAGGAACACCTACAGCTAGATCGGTTTGCTCAGAGCCTGGTCCAGCCTGAACTTGGATCTTCCTGATGGACCCAGAATAACCCAGTACTTCTTGTTGAATCCAGAGGCCACTGGCCTCCTTTTCTATGACTTTTCTCTGCCCTTACATGGATCCTGAATCTTCTTTGTGACTTCTTGCTGAAACCAAGAGAAGTCGGTTCTGGGACTCTCCTTGCTGCCTCAATTCTGCCTCTTTGCCAAGGAACGGAATTACCCTTTTTCATTTTCCTGACCCAGCAGTTTGCAGCATATGGAAAGAGATGGTCACAAACTGAGCCTTTCCAGTGTGAGTCCTAATGGAATGGGAGTGGTTGGGAAGGGGGAACAAATTCTTTTGCACAAGAGGCTTAAAAGAGTTGTGCACTTAAAGGGCTGCTGTTAAAACTAGACAATGACAGAAAGGAGGTCATGAGGATAGGATAACAAAGTTGTATACTGACTCCTGAAAAAGTTTATGGTATCGAATACATGAAATGTACTTCATTGGAAGGAAGTACTATCTTTATTGGTTTTCATAAGGTTAATTCTGCTCACCTATCAGCACATCTCAGTATTCTAGGATGCAGAAGGATTTTGACCTTCCAGTACTTGAAGGAAACGTATAAACTGGAGGGAGAACAACTGTTTACATGGGTTGATAGTGACAGAACAAGGGGGAATAGTTCTAAATTAAGATGGGAGATTTATGATAGGTATTAGGAGGAAGCTTTTCTCTGAGCGGGTAGTGATGCACTGGAACAGGTTGCCCAGAGAGGTTGTGTATGTCCCATCCCTGGAGGCATTCAAGGCAAGGCGGGATGTGGCTCTGGGCAGCTTGGCCTAGTGGGGGTTGAAACTAGATGATCTTTGTTGTTCTTTTCAACCCAAGCCATTCTATGATTCTATGATTCTATGATTCTATGACTCTATGATTCTATGATTCTATGATAATGAGGCATTCCTTCCAAATCTTCATTATTTGTTGTGAACTCCTGGGATCTTGAATATTCATACTATTATCTTCTTTTTGATTGTATGTTAAAAAAAATAAATAAATTGAATGAAGGAAGAAAAATTATTCTCCACTTAAAAAGCCAAAGCCTGTCTTTTTTCTCACTTTACTGTCTTTACTTGCAGGGGGACCAGAGCACCAGATTGGGTTGCATCAGCTGTCAAAGGCCTTAAATTGAGCAACTGATCAGGAACATGCAGAGTCATCTATATATTGCAACCTTGACAGACTTATCATGTCATTGCCTTTGTCCTCTTGAGGAAGGTGACTACAGCTTAGGAAGAAACTTGGGGAGAAGAATAAGGCAATCCATTCTCAATTTCCCCAGTTTCTTGTTACTTCAGTAGTGTGCAAAAGTGTATATTATTCTGGCTTCCTCAGGGTCCCACCTTTTCTGGGAAATAGCTTATGCTGCTCCTAAGACAAAGGTACAGAAAATCTGCCTTTACTCATGAGAGAGTGGACACAGTATTTCATAGCATACTGTATCTCTGAATTACCTGTTTTGAGATGCATAAAACAAATTGAAGAGTTTAAAAGCAGCAGCAGAAAAGAAAGCCTGCATAACAGGGTGGGCTTTTGGCATACTGTAGGCAGTCCCCGACTGATCTCTGCATGAGAACCAGTCACTGTGTAGAAATGATTTTGGTAAAAGCAGAGTAGGACCAAGAGTCCTTTTGTATACTTCTTTATTGTCCTAATTGCAGAATAACTGAATTGTAGGGGTTGGAAGGGACCTCTAAAGATCATCTAGTCCAACCCACAATCTTTGCACAAATGTCTGCACTCCACCCACCCACAAGCCCTCTTACTCTTTGGGAACAGCAGCAGCACTCTCTTGCCTGGCAGCATAGCAAGCAGGAGCTGTGCAAGTGCTCTTTTCTCACCACTTCTACCTAAACTGAATGTACTGTAAGTGAGCTGGATGGAAGTGTTTGGAAGCTCAGGCTTGATATGACTGACTGTTGCTGGCTGGGAAAACTGGAGTAACACTGGAGACAAAGGAGCTGATACCTTCATAGCTGCAAACATCAGAGGCGGCAGGAACTGTGTACCAGAACTCAGTTTAAATGATTATCTTTTGCAGTTGTTCTACACCAGATGAGTGTCTTTGTTACTGCTCATGTAGAAAATCTGCAAACATATGTAACCTGAGGTTCAACAAGCTGATAGGCTTGGCAGATAAATGCACATTCTTGCCTGTGAGCCTTAGCTCAGCTCTCAAGTATGATTGCAGTGGTACAACACTGGCCAGATTCTGATCTCATTTACACCCTTGCCAATGCAGAGTAACTCCTCTGATGCCAAAGTGTTGGTCTAAAACTGTCCAACTGTGGCTTGTACTGAAGTTTCATTGATGCCCAGTGTGAGGAAGAGCTGCGTCTAAACTGTGTATCCTACAGGGAGGACTTGGTATGATGACCTAGAATAACTGTAAGATGATGCACAGGCACAAGTTTGGGCTGTTTAAAATTTGACAGAGATGTAGTAAATTTCTGATCCTGTGGCTGTGCTCTTATTCTTTTCTTTTTTCTTTTTTTCCACAAGTATCCATAGTAAAGTTTTGTCAGGTCTGACAGTAGGTGGGATACTCTTTTGAATATGTGTGGGTGAGGCTTCTGATCTGTAGATGTGAAATACACAAGAACATTATCACACAGTATTTAGGCTTCCCTATTCCAAATGCTTGTGTTGATGCAACATGCACAAAGGTGCCCAAATACTCATGGTGCACTTTCTATTAGCCCTCAGGAGGCTGACTATAAAATCACAGAACAAATGAATAATAGTCATAGAATCATGGAATGGTTAGAGTTGGAAAGGATCTTAATGCTAACCCTTTTGCTATGGTTTACTTTATACTGCATCAGGTTGCCCAAAGCCCCATCCAGCCTTTACCTGTTCCAGCTTAGACTCAGTCGTGACTTAGCAAAATGGGAAAGTGTCTTAAGATATTGATGTACTTATACAAGCATTGTCTGCACTTTTCTGTTCTGGTCTCTTCAATTTAGACTGAGATTGAAGATCAGCACAAGAGTTGTTTGTTTTTGGAGACAGGAGAGCTGCAGCACTGTAGAAAAACTGAAGAGAAATCTAGAGATCAGCAAATGAAGAATGAAAGGAATAGGAGGAGTGTGGTAAAAACTTTATAGGCCAGATGAAGAGAAGGAGTAGAAGAAAGATGAGAAGAAAACTTCCCAGGGTCAGACAGAATGTGATAAACTTTGGCAAAAGCTTCCACACACTCGGAAGGTGTTTTCTAAACCTTCTAGCCTTGTAACATTTTCCCATCAATAGTCCAGAGGTGAAATGATTTGTGAATACACATGCTTACACAGTTCTCTGTGAGCATCTTGATAAGGTAAATACATCACTCAGCAGGAAGCTTCATTGCACACAAGTCTCCTTCCTCAGAGAGAAATTCTGTGTTGTGGGCCCTAGCTAGCCCTTTCTGACATACACAGGGCGTGAAGTTTTGTTCTTCATTAAAAAATGTCCCATTGAGATGTTTAAGCACAGATCTCCCTGTAAGGGTGAACACCCTAAATTGCCCTCCATCCAGTTCTTCTCCATTTAATTGGTATAAAGCAGCTTCCCCTTGGCTACTTCCTCCCTTGAAATTACACAAGTAGCCTCACTAGAAAGGCATAGGAAAATATTTTATACTGTGCACCATGTGGATTAGGAGCACAGCTCCCATTAACCAGCGTTGGAATCATGCAGCTGATTTGCCCCTCACGCTGTGCTTGAAGCATACCCTACGGGATGCAGAGACTGGGCTCCCAAGTGCCACCTTATGAGGAAGGTGTGGAGCACTTTCATTTAATACTGCATGTGTTTCCATTAGCCGAGTCAATTGCTCTCCATCCTCAGTTTTAAGACTCCCTGTTTCTCTCAATTACAGCTCTGTTTCCAAACGCCAACCAATCCTCCAAAGTCCTTCCATCCGAGCCTGCAAGGTTTTGATGATATCACACCACAGCATCTTGGCTTTCATTTGGTTTAAACTTTTTATTTGCAATTATAGATGCGCTGAACACTGAGCAGTTCTATTTCACATGAGCTTACTGCTGCTTAGGAAAGCTGATGCACCTAGTGTATTGCCAGTTTGGGGTGGCAACTCAGGGGATGTCAGTAGAGCAGAGGCCAGCTTATGCTGAAACCTGCAAAACACATGGGGAAAAAAATATGGCTGCTACTTTGATGGAGAGCAACTGTTCACACAGGCGTGGTTCCTCCAGAGTAGAAAATGTATGTATCAATGTACATTCTAAGCTAAAACTAGAATACGTTCATCCCATATGTGAAAATAGAGTTGTGGTTAATCTACCATACACTGTGGTCAGTTACTACTCTGGGAAGTGGTGTCTCAGCTACCTGTGCGGTAAAACATAACAATTGCCAGACACTGGCTTTCCTCACTTCCATTTTTACCACATAGCTATCTCCTCCTGTCTAGGAAATTTACAAAATAAAATACTGTGTAGTCTGTGCAAGAGAGGTTATGTCACAGCAGGTATTAGCAAACTTAAGTTTCCATTCATGAAAAAATCTTAAATAATTCTATAATTATCATTCAAAATTTTAACTTTCAGAAAATTAAAATGTCCAATGTTTCTAATGCAGTAATTTTAAAAATTAAAAATATTCATGGAAAGGTTTTACTAAAAAAAAAGTCAAATTCCACAATTTCTTAAATAAGCCAAATGCCTTCCTTTAAATTTCAGGTCAATTCTAGATTAGAATACTAGATGGCATGTGAAGTGAACTGAAAGTAATCAAAATAACAGAAAACACCATAGAAATATATCTAGTTTATTGGCATGATGCTCGTCAGCATTAACAAAACGCAACAGGGAGAGCAGAACACTTTCATTTTGTAAAATTCAAAATGTCACTGAGGTAAAGTTGTTCTTGGAAGGAGTTTTGATTTCTTTATGTAACCGCATTCCTTAACAGAAATTTCTAATAATTATTTTTACCAGCTTAATCTAGAACACAACTGCTGTGGAATTCTGTATATGACCAATGTTTAGCATGTAAATCTTTGCTACCTCCTTGCTGATCCTGTTTTTTGTTTTGAGCTCTTTGCTAATAAGTAATGAAAATGTTACAGCCTTACAGCTTGTTTTGTGGTTGCAATTACGTAATCATTATTAATGAAGCAACAATGTCAAAACTGTGTGAAACCAAACTCACATTTAAGCACTTACAATAAACAGATATAAAACAACAGATGTCTCCGTTTTTGTTCTCCAATGATTTCATCCCTTGTTAAAAATAAACGTCTGGTTTAAAAAAGAAAAGGGCTTTTCTCCACTCTTACAAATTAATTGAATCCAGTTGGTGTTACAACTAAGGAGTTCTCTTTATTCTTTTTTTCTTCCCAAAATTTGTTTGTGGGGATACTTCTTTTTTTAAGTTAGCAATAAATTCACTTCAAAGCCATCCAGGAATCCTAGGAAGCCAATGGTCATTTACCCCAGCTGAAGCCTTGGTCCCTGATCCCAGCCAGAGATGCAGCCAAATGCCAGGTTTACCTCCAGGCTGGAACACAGAAAACCTTCTAAGACATTTTAGAGATGGTTTCAGTCCATGGTTTTGGTTTATCCAACTGATACCTGTCATTTGCAAATGTTGGTTCTCATTTGGGTCTGAATTTGTCGATAGGTGCAGGAAGGTCTGTAGATCTGTGGAACCTTGGAAAGCCAGCACTCTGTTTTATGCAAACATCAAACATCCAGATGCTTACTTGAACCGTCCACATCTGTTGAGTCTGCAAAACTGGACTGGAAATTTAGTTGGAATAGGGTTTCCTGCAAGATTTCATAGACTTCATAGCTGAACTTGTGGCCAGAAATACCAGAGCTTCTTTTGGTATTTGAGCACTTTTTATTCCAGTGCTAACTAGAAGTGTGTAGGTTAAATTTAATGAGTAGGAGGGATATGCAAAAATTTTCAAACTTCATGAAGATTTACATCAAGTGAACAGACCCTGTGAATAACAGAAATACTCTATAGGAAAACTAAAGCACAATTAGCTATCTTTCAAGCAAAGAAAAAATATGTTAGAAGCTGGATAGCTTTTTAGTTCTTTAGAGGATAAAAAAATGCTGTCTTTAATACAAAATCTTTTTATTATTATTATTTTATTAAAAAAGCATAGAAAAGCACTTAAACATTTTGTTCAGCTCTAAGTGAATGTCAGTGTCCAAATTTAGGATTTGGACAATATTTTTTTCATTTGCCAACCCCTCTGGCACTGGAACAAGTGCAAAACAACTGTCTGTGCACTTTATTGCAAATCTTGCACAATTTTAAACACACAAGCAAAGGCTCTTGCAAATTGCATTCTGAGAATATAGCACATTTATGCTTACAGCACTATAAGCCATGACAAGATGTTTTGAACAATCTGTTTTCTCAAATTAGATTAACATCATCGAGAAGCACAATCTGCTCATTGACACCAGAGGGACAAAAAAAGTCAGTGTTTTCTATCCTCCTTCAGGACCTTGTTTTGGCATTAGATATCCACTGTTTATGTCATCATGAAGGATGCAGCACTCTTTTGGAGCTGTTGTACTTCAGAAGATACAGTAGGCTCCACACAGCTCTTACAGTAATCAAGTAGCAAAAATACGACAGCAAAAATGCTGCAACTGCAGCTCAGGGTCCTCACCATAGCACATGTTACATGCTACTTTCAAGGTGATGGTCTAAAAAAATTGCCTAGCACATTTGTCTGCACCTACATAGCAGTGCATGACACACCTTAAGTGACTGTTTAAAAAAAAAAAATCACACAAAGCTTCATGAGTATGGAAGATGTTAGATTTATAGCTATTGAAATATTTTCCTGCATAGTGCCTTCTGCATGGAAACACAGACCCTCCCACTGTAGCTGGAATTGACAATACCTTTCCTTTTGTGCAGCTACAATTAGAATCAGATTAAGTTTGTGCATTATACAAGTACTCATCTATTCATACTTACACTGTTAGTCCTGGGAACTACCAACTACTTTCAAAATTTAGATATTACATACTTTCCATTGCAAACACAGTTTTCATGATCTGACAAAGCAAAGTCAAACGACAGAAAACTGCAGCTGCATGTGACCTATGGCTTAACCCTCAATCAAAATGAAAATAAGTGATTACTTACTGTTTTTTTTTCTTACTTTGTTTTTGTTTGTTTGTGTGTATGTGTGCATATTGGTCGTACTTCCAAAGAAATTCCTGGGAAGCATGTGTTGTGTTCAGTGGCTGCATACAAACAATTTTGGAACTGAGTATCTTTGATCTTTGACTTACAGACTACAGGGCAAAGGTTAAAATCACAAGCTTCATTGTTCTGTGGCAGCAGTCTCTTTTGAAACTTCTTGATTTCAGTGAAAGTGATATACAGTAATATACTAATATTCAAATCTCTGTGTCTTTGATTTTGCTTGAAAAGTGAAAATATATCAGTTTGATCAAGTTTCTACAGATAATGTTAGCAAGAATCTCCATGTTCTTGCATATATGTACTTGTAGAAATGAAAATGAAGATATTGTCAAAAGACATATTTGCATATATAGGTAATGTGCAAACACAGAAGATTTACATAAGGAAATTTGGGTGCAGATGCTATTTATGTGTGCAAGATGGAAGCTTGTTATAATAATCCAGGTTAGAAAAAATTTGATCTTAAGAGACCTTGTTAACTACTTGGATGTTGTAATTCTAATGGGCTGTAGACATTTTATAAGAAGTCTATAATTGCAGTCATAATTGTAATGGAAATCCACTGCATGAAGACTTTGTGCTGCTATGAACAAACTACATTTACATCACATTAAAAGAAAAAAAAAAAAAAAAGAGCTGAAAGAATTTACTGAAATCTTATAATACCAGGAATTTTGACTGCCTTGGCAAAGTGAAAACTTCACTGTTTACTCAGACCTTAATACCAAGTTGTTCACTTACTGCCATGCAAAGACATTAATAGCATTTAGTTCTTAAGTTGATATGTGAGGCAGATATATCTTGCAGTCTAAGACTCAGAGCAACAATTCATGGTGTAAGGCTCTGTGCTAGTAATCAGCAGATTTGTAGTTTACATGTAGCTAAAGAATTACAGCTGTTTCATACAATGGGTAATAAATGAGCAAGACAAAATAAATGAGTAAAGCAGTCCTGTCCTGCTCCACCCCACCCCCTGTTCCTAATTATCCTGTCTCTTGCAGCATATCACTCCCATTAACTTTAGCTTGTGTTTTTTGTGTGCAGCTCCTGGGACAATTGTACCCCTGAGTAAATACACGGGTGACATAAGCGGCAGCTGAAAAAAAATATGTATATATCTAACATGTAAATTGCTGAGAACTTGAGTGTAGTCTCATTCTCTAATTTGCATCATCTTCTCTTTTAATCTGACTCCCTTGCACAAATGTCATCTGTTCCCTACCTTTCTTTCACTTCTGCACAAAATATTACCAACACTAAATGCCAAAATATGGCATGGAATGTATTTCTTTACATTTTCTAAGTAAGTTTTGGCCACTATTTACTTTGCTGCTGAATTTGACCTAGAGGCATCCATGGCACATACAGCTGTCTTCACTGGATCTGGCTTTGCTCTGTTTTCTAAAATGTACTTTCTCTTTGTGATGGCTGGGTGCCTCTCACAGGAACCCCAGGTAGTAGAAAGTCCTTGCTTACACAAAGCTCAAATGGAAAAATTCCAAGCTGCCTTCTAAACACTTTAAAATAACACTTTCTAATGCTTCCTATGGGTGATGTTGACACATTTACAATGTTGATTTAAAGGGCAGGGGGAACACAGTTCTTCCTGACACCACAAATGTAAAGTTACTGGTCCACCCTATCACTGGAGCTGCACTGAAATGGCTGCCAGGAGATCCAGAGTGCCAGGTATTTAAAACTGACAAAACAGGCAGATGGCGGCCTCTGTGGTCATGAGCAAAACTTTTGAAAGCTCCCCTGCTTTCATCTTCCCCAAGGCTAGAATCGCAGTCAATACCAAGCACAGATACTGCAGCTTCTGAGATATTTGGCCCAACAGCTCCTGAACTCTCTGTGAACCATTTTAGCGCAAGTTTGCTCTAACAAAGTGCATACTGAAAATTTCCTTCGTTACTTTACCCCATCCTTCATTCTGTTTTGTTTTTTTTTTTTTTTTCCGCTGGAACTAATCTGACTGTAAAGGTTTGTCAGTCTTCAGATGTTCTAATTTCTCAATCACCTGCTCTGACATGATCCTGATTTTCTTCAATATTTCATCTTCCACCCCTGGGAAATTTATATCTGTTCCTGGCATTTGTCTCCCATCTTCCTTTGTGAACACAGAAAGGAAAAATTCATTTCATTTCTTTTTTCCTCTCTCCCTCTCCCCCGTCTCTCCTTTTTTATTTTTTTCCTCAGCAAAGTCTTCTTCTGTCAATAAATTACTTCCGCCACATCCAAGAGGCCAATTTTCTCTTCCTTTGACCCTAATATTTCTTATAATTTAAAATAATATCTTACAATTAATCTTTATCTAGGTAGCAAACTTCTTTCCATTCTTTGCCTTTCTTTTGCTTATTTTGGTTTCTTCCTTCTTTCTTCATCCCTTTCTACAGTCCACTCTGGACTTGATGTTTTAAATTTTTCACATGTCCTTTCTTCACCTTTGATTAGTTTTTCATTTCCTTGTTCTTTTTTAAATGTTGGCAACACAGTGCTGTAGGTGGCATTTTCCTCTTCCTTCCCCTTCTCTCATCCCTAGTCCATGCTGAACCACAGCCCAGAATGATGTCAGGAGAGCATTTAGACACGTCTTGAAGACATGATACTGACCACTCTGCTCATTAAAGGTCTTACAATACATTTTGCAAGAACAAGAGCATTAACTCCTGTATCCTGGCCTAAATCCAAATGATCTGATTCCTTTTTTTCCTGTCTGGCCTCCCCATGTAGTTTTGATGAGATAGATTAATCTTTACTTTAGGATATCAACCTGCATCATAGCATTTTTATGTGCTATGTATATATATGTACCACTTTCTACACCAATAGTGACTGCTTGAAGGTTCTTCTGTTGCAGAAAGTCCTTCTCTTCATTTCACAGTGAAAACATTTTCAGAATAAAGGTACTGGTTGTCTTTATTATTCCATGTTTCCTACTAGAAATTTATAGCCAGAATTCTTGCTTAACTCTTGTGCAGACAGTGTACTACCTGCAAGCAATTTTTGCTTTCTCGTCTCTCTTTTCCATCCCCACACAGAATGTACTGATTAACCATGGCATGCACTATTTTCATTCTTTTTCTTTACATTATTATTACCTGTATTAATCAGACTGTTTACAAGCATCACCACAAACGCATCACCACAAACACAACACTTCTAGCAATGGCCTCCAACCGTAATGGTCTTACAGAAGAGCTGCAGCACTTATAGAGGGCTTTCAACTCAAAGATTCCTCCCATGACTTCATGCATCGGAAAAGAGGGAAAGCACAGTGAGGTGTAAAGCTCACACTGTTGGCCCATGTAGCATGAATGAAAGCAGCAATCTGTTTCCTCAAAATAGGTGTTAGAGAAAGACTGTGAGTGACAAGAGCCAGAAAGAAAACATTTCTAGGAGTGCTGAAAGCATTCCATAGGGTTGAAAGTGAACTAATAAGGCAGCAGTTTATTTGGGTTCAACTCCCATGACTGGTTTGTGACCTTTATGCTCTTCTTTATTTATCTAAAATAAATGGACAAAACTGTTCCACTTTGAATTCCCATTGTTACTAAGAGCCACATCCTGCCCACATGGCTTTTGCCATGAAATGACTGGAGGGCAACATTTGACTCACCCCAGATGAAATCCACTATCACAAGATTCTTGGCCGCCTTTTCACTTTCTTTCAGTGTGTAGGATTTTGACTTCTGAGTTGTTGTAAAAAATGCTTCTTTTCATAATTTTTCCTCATTTTTTTCAAGGTTTGCTGAACTCATATCCTAGTTTTCTTGTCCTCCTCAGCATTTTCTAAAGAAAGAAAGTATCAGTGCGAGGCCTTTATCTGATCATTGTCCATGACCTTTCATTTTTCATTTATTTTTCCTCCCCTACTTTATGGCTTTTTATTATTTGTGTCACTGTTTTGCACCTATTCAGCTATAGTGCTAATTTCTTGCCTTCTGCTGTTGTGTGAGTAAGACCACTGATGGATCACAGATATCTTTGAACTCTCCTTTCAGCTAGCCTGAACTCAGTGTTCAGTTGTTTCTGTTTCTGGTTTCCAGACAGCCCTTTTAGTGCTCTGCCTATACTAATTTTGCATTGATAGCATTTGTTTAAAATGTGGTTACTTCCTTTGTGAAGAATTTCAGAAGGACTGCAACAGAGAAGAGAAGGGAAGGGAAGTAAGATCACTAGCACTCTGAAACACAGGTGGTTATAAACCTCAGTATTTCTACTGCCAGTAAGTCAGTTAAAGCAAAGTGATTCATTGATAGACTCTGTGAGCCTTCAGTTGGCTAACTGGAGTCCATTTTTATTTGAATATTCTCTGATCACCTTGGCAGAGCTATCTAACGCTGATCACACAAAAATCAGCAACTTTTATGAAGACTTTTAAAGAAACTAATGACTGAAGCAGGCAAGTTCTTTCCTTCTTTCTCTTCCTCATCATCTTCCTCTTCCTTTTTCTCCTCCTCTCCTCTCC
>VXAB01001531.1:0-87043 GCA_013399175.1 Odontophorus gujanensis | reverse complement strand
ACAGCTGAGAATCCCCAGCAGAGAGTGATCAGCACCACACCCCACCTCCCCCGCAGCTGTGCCATCATGGCCATGTCATTCCAGCCAAGTGAAGCTGCTCACACCCATGCATGTGCACACAAACACACACACATATGTACGTGCATGCTCACCTGGTAGAGCTGATCGTTGGCTATCAGATTCTGCCTGTCAGAAGCTAAATAAAGAAAGATTGTGGTCAAAGATCAGCAGGAGCCATGGGCAGTGTGGCGAGCATTTACAAACAAACCCAAGTGGCTGGCTGCTTCGACTTCCTCTGGGAGATATGGCTGAAAGCTGCTGCCCTGGGGATGATGTTTTGGAGGGCCTTGTATGTTTTATGGCTTCTCCCAGGAATCTAAGCTAGGGGCATAACGTGTACGTGGAGTGATCCCTCCCAAGGCTGCCCTAGATGAGCTGGCTGCTGGCTGGTGCCCATATCAGGAAGTTACTGAGCTACATGGCAGTGATGGAAGTCCCCAGCTACCATGCAGCCCCAGAGATGCTCAGGCACTTCCTGTCCCCACCCGTGGGCAGCCAGTGGGTTCTGCCCTCACCTCGTGACATGCGTCCCTTATCTTGCCCAGTGATACAATACACAGCAATTGCCAGGAAGACAGTGGCAACAACATCTGCGACCACAATCCCCGAGATGGTGGGAGCGTCCACTTCAATGCAGTTCTGGCACACTGGAAATACAAATAACACAAAGACTGAGAGCAAGATCAGGACCAGGAACCTGTCCCTGGCCTCCAACCCCAGTGGCTGTCTCTGCCCTGCCACCTGGGTCCATCTGAGCCCAGATTGCTCTTCCAGCTCAGGCAGGCTCTACTCATGGGAAAGCAGAGAGCAGAGATTAGGCTTGGTTTGTGTGCATGACCCAAATCAGTGGCACAAGCTGTCAGATGTGCCCAGTGCTCTGAGTTAACCACTCCTGAAACAGCAAGCTGCAGCACAGGCAGGGAGTGGAACCACCCTCAGGCTCTGGGAAATCAGAATTTCCCTTAAAAATTGGTTTACGTAAAAAACTCTAGAGCAGTCCTGGCTCTAGAAATTGAGCTTCAGACACTCACTTCGATAGTGCACCTGGAGAGTGGAGGGCTCTCTGCTTTTTAATGAACACGTGTAGGTGCCTCTGGGATCATCGTAAGCTGCACCCAAGTCCAGCTGTGTTGTGTTTCCAATTTCCTCCCCATTGCGATGCCAGATGATTTCACTTTTTTGCTCTTCTTTGTCTGGTTTACATTGCAGGAACACCTTCCCACTGATTTCTTTCACAGATATGCTCACTCCTGTAAAATAAAGGGGAGCAGAGAGTTTCACAGGTGCATTCTCAGCCCTCAAAGTGGTGCAGAGCTCCGGAGTGTCCTTCATAGAGATGGCTGCCATAGAAGCATTGCATTAGGTTGTCTCCCCAGCAGTGAAAAGGATGCTGCAGACAGAAACCTCTGCAAAAACCAGATTGCCCAGTGGACATGCAGTCCAGCGTTCAGTAGATGGTTACTTAATGCAGCTCTAGTGTATAGATCCAGTTCCTCTCAGAGTGAAAACTAACTCAAACCAGGCAGCTGCCTGGGCTCTGTTCAGTCTGCACGCGTGTGAGCCCCATCCTGTGCACAAAGCACTCGGTAACAGAATGCCAATAGAACAACAGCGACTGAAACGTTTCTTCCAGAAACAAAATCAGGAGCTAAACCGAAACGGCACCGCAAAAGAAAACATGGCGGGTGACAGTGGAGACAAACATTCTTAAAGAAGACCACACATAAAAAAGCACAGAACTGCTTCTTTGACCCCTTTGCCATCCCCATGTTCCGTGTCCCCACCAGACAGTGGTCGGTGAGCAGCACTCAGCTCCTTTGGGACTTACCATGGACGCCCACAGCCACGCTGGTAAGCAGCACCCAGGTGCCCAGGGCGCGTCTCTTCCACATGGCTCAGAGTGATGGCAGCTCTGCGTGCTGCTCGGAGGAGAGGAGGCGGGGAGAGCTCTGATCACGAAGAGTGGAGCGTCGTCAGCTGGCGGAAACATGGGGCTCCAATGACAGCTCCACCACAACACCACTGGGGGGTACAGGGGTGTCCTCATGGCCCAGAAAGACAACCAGACCCTGGGCTGCAGCAGAGCCCTGCATCCACACGTGGAGTGCACAGTGCAGGAGAGACGTGGAGCTGAGGAGGGGCACAGAAATGGTGCCAGGGATGGAACCCCTCCCTACGAGGACAGGCTGAGAGCTGGGGCTGTGCAGCATGGAGAAGAGAAGGCTGCGGGGAGAGCTGAGAGCGGCCTGTCAGTATCTAAAGGGGCTGTGAGAAGGAGGGGACAGACTTTATTGGGGTCTGCGTGATAGGACAAGGGGAAATGGCTTCAGGTTGAAAGAGGGGAGATTCAGACTGGCTATAAGGAAGAAGGTTTGACACTAAGGGCGGTGAGGCACTGGCACAGGTTGCCCAGAGAGGCGGTGCTGCCCCGTCCCTGCACACAGCCAAGGTCAGGCTGGACGGGGCTCTGAGCACTGATGGAGCTGTGGGTGTCCCTGAGCACTGCAGGGAGCGGCACCACGCGGCCTTCGGGCGTCCGCTCCCCGCGGCTTTTTGTCCCTTCCCGGCCGCCGTTCCCGTGGTGCCGCGCGGTGGCGGGCCGGAAGATGGCGGCGGGCGCGGGCTCTCTGGTGGCCGCGGTGTTGGCGCACTCGGGCCGCCTGGACAAGGAGGACCTGGGCACCCGCATCGGGCGGCTGTCCCACCGCGTGGAGGAGCTGAAGGTACGGCCGCGGGCTGCGGGGCGGGGTCGGAGTCTGTTTCGGTGTCGTTGACGGCGATGTGTCCGCAGGGCGAGGTGTGCACCATGATCACTAAGAAGTACAGCGAGTTCCTGCCCGGCATGCAGAGCGCCGAGGAGCTGGTGGCGAGGGTGGACGGGCTGTCCCGCAGCATCGACCTGCTCAGGGCCGGCGTGGAGAACGAGGTCACCGCTTCTGTCCGTTTCCTTCGGGTTCGGCCCCGCACTGCGTGCACCCCCCCTTCTCCCCCCTCCGGTGTTTGCAGAGGCCCTGAGGGCGGACGTGAGCTGCGCCGTCCCTTTGCGTGGCACACATTGCAGCCCGGTGACACCGCGGGGCGTTGGTCCCTTGGCCGAGATCTGCTCCCGTGAGCTGGGACAGAGAGACAGCACCCAGCTCCTCCTGATGGCCACCTCTCCTTCCCACGCCTTGAAGGAAACCTCTAGTGCACAAAAAAAGAAAGTTTGCTGCAGTTCCTGGTGCTTATTAGGATCCTTGTAGCAGAGGGGCTAGACACAGCCATTATGGCAGTATCCCACAGCACAGATGTGCTCATAACATCCACCCCCTCTCCTGTCCTCCTCTCCAAATGCTGAGGGCATCTGGAGCCACTTGGTGCCAGCTGGCCCATGGCAGGGAGTGGAACCAGGTTTCCTTTAAGGTCCCTTCCAACCCAATCCACTCCATGATCCTGGTGACATGTTTTATCTCCCACGCTTTTGTCACCGTGCGGAGGAAATCTATCTGGTAATGTTTGGCTGCTGTAATTGAAGTGGGAAGGGTTTTTTTTGTGTTAGGTTCAACGAGACCTAAACGTTGCTGTGGCTGAATTCACAGAACTGAAGCAGCAGCTGGAGCGGGACACACTGGTTCTGAGCATTCTGAAGAAGCTGCAGGAGGTGAGGAGGGGATGTGGGGGTGCAGCTTCAAGTCACTGAGTTGTGGTCGACTGCTGCTCTGCTTATGGCACTATTCTGGGCTTCTCTTTTGAGCAGCTACCTGCAGCTCCTCTGTCTCTGCCCCTGTTAAAAATCTTGTGGTCTGATAGCAGATGTATGATCCCTGTTTGATTGTTGCAGTTTGATACAGCCCTTAAGGAGTACAACACTGCGTTGCTGGAAAAGAAGTACGTGGAAGCAGCTCAGCAACTGGAAAAGGTGATCACTGTTGGTTAAACATATGACAAAGTTGTGGAGAAATACTTCCAGTAAGTTTCACAAGCTCTGCAGTTACCCATGGTTTGTGTTTGACCTTTCCCACCAGGCACGAGGCAGCCTGAAAATGCTGGAGTCCCGCAAGGGCTTTGAGCTGAAGATCCTGAAAGCACTGGGCACGGAGCTCACGGTGCAGACACAAAACATGCTCTATCATTTAGGAGAGGAATGGCAGAAATTGGCTGTGTGGAAGCTTCCTCCTTCTAAAGGTACTCACAGTTCTAGTAAGGGATTGATTTTGGTTCCGTTGTCCTGCGTGGTGACAAGATGTTTGGTACTTACTTCTGATGCTCTTTTTTCCCACATTTAGTGGGAATGGAGAGAGGTAGAGTACTGCTTCAGCCACCAGCTGAGAAATGCAGTAGCTCCTGAGATCTGCTGCATCTCAGAGTGCACTCTAACGAAGAGAGGTTTCCTCCTTTTCTTTAGAAACCATCAGCCCTGAGTCAGTGATGCACTCAGAACTGCACTTAAGCACACTGCCATCAAAAGAGGAAGAGATTGCAGGGCCCCCTGTTGCTTCTGTGCTGCAGGCATTTGCTGTCCTGGGAGAGCTGCGCACCAAGCTGAAAACGTTTGGTAAGGCAGACCTGGCTTTTTCTGTTCTTTGCTTTGCCTTCAAGATGCTGCTCTTTGTTGGGCCTCCATATGTGTTTTATGTAAGTAAAATGGTCTTCAGTGAAACCAGACCCAGTGTTTTCTGTCTCGTGTCTGTTCTCTGATACAGCTAGTCTAGGTGGTGTTTCTTCCTCTTCATCTGGAGAATCTCTGCATCCAAAATAGGTTGGGCCTCATTGAAAATAATCTTGCCTGCTTCCTGCTGTTTGAAACCATACATTTATTTATTCACTTCATTTCTCAGGCAGATTACTGCTGAAATACATCCTCAAGCCACTGATTTCATACCCATTTCTTCAGCCATTCATAGAAGAACGGTCAGATGTGGTCATCCTACGGTTTAAGTCTGAGAAGCCTGACTTGGATCATTCCTCTCCTGTGGAGGTTTTTGACAAGATTAAGTTTATTCTTGAAGTTCTCCACAAATACCTGCTGAGTAAGTCATTTCTCCCTCTGACCTTAGTCTGAGTTGCCAGTTGACACCTCATTCTCATAGTTGTCAAGTGGAAGCTCTCTTGATTAGGTGGTTGTTAAGCTGTTGTCTCTAAGATCTAAGGAGCTTTTAATGGCTTTTAATGCTTAAAAAAAGAAAAACCAAAAAAAAACCCATGAATTCAGATGTCTGTTGGTCATAACTTCCCGTGGTTTGGATATGAAGAATATCTTCATTGTGAAATTGTGGAACAGTTGAAATGCACTCTTTTGTCATGAATAGCTGAATGAACTGGTGAAGGGTCTGGTCCAGGAAGCAGGCATGTTAAAACCCACTTCTGTTCTCTTCAATTCAGACGTGCCTGTTGAGCACAGTGTGGAAGATAAAAAGGAGTGCAGAGTTACGCTGGCAGAACTGCTGGGTGATATGATATGGGAAGAGCTGTCAGACTGCCTCATTCAGAACTGTCTGGTGAATTCAATCCCCACCAACAGCAGCAAATTAGAGCAGTATGTAGAGGTAGGTCTCAAAATCTTTCAGACTTATGTAGTGGAAATGGTACGTGGCCATCTTCAACTGAAAGCTGCAGCTAGAAGGCAATTACTGTGTGACTGTGTCCTCCAGGTACCAATGTAGAATGTGTGTGTGCTCCTTTCAGGTGATTAAATCCACAGAGGAATTTGAAAAAGCTTTGAAGAAAATGCAGTTTTTGAAAGGAGATGCAACAGATTTACTGAAATACGCCCGTAATGTCAATTCCCACTTTGCTAACAAGAAATGCCAGGATGTGATCGTGGCAGCCAGAAACCTGATGACCTCAGAAATACACAATACTGTAAAGGTACTGCTGTTGCACCATCCTGTTTTTCTCAGTGGGAAAAGAACATAGCTGTGGAGGAAGGCTTGTCTAGGTCAGCTGAGTCCTTCTTTGTAGAGGACTGCTATTTGGTGATCCTGGCTTCAAAGTCTTTAGAAAGTACTCAGGTAGGTTTATCTCACTATGCAGTATTTCTTAAAGTACTCAGAGCTTACTTTTGTTAGTTTTTCAGGCTAGGATTAGAAACATAAGAAAAATTCAAGGATCACTTGGCAGAGCTTTCTACGAGGCATGAAACTGTGTAGGTTTTCGTGGCCTGTTGTGTCATTCCTAAGCCATGAGACCCCCCCAGAAGCCTCAGGGGACTTCTGCACCTTAATGCTTAGTGCTTACCTTGAGCCTCAAATCAGTGTTTTCTAGCCTTGCACAGTCTCTTTTCTCTGGGCTCTAGATATTGTTATACCTTTCTTTTGTTTTCCCTTCAGATCACGCCTGATTCCTGTGTAGCCCTACCAAAACTTCCTGATCCTGGGTCTGGAGATCATGTAAAAATGCAAAAGACTTCTAAACTTCTTCCTAATGAGATGGTCCATTTGGAGAATGACTCTAAACTGAGCCAGTACACGTTTTCTTTGCCCACGTGTCGCATCAGTGCATCAGTGGAGAAACTGATGGAGCTGGCTTACCAGACATTGTTGGAGGCTACAGCCAGCACAGATCAATGGTAGGAATTCTGTCTCAGCCTGTAACTTCTGGGAGTCAGATATATATTGCCTTTGGCAACACTAAGCATATAAGCACTACTTCTGCTAGTAGATTAGAAGAAATTTATAATGGCAGATAATACTTAAAAATTGGGATTACTCCTTTAAGTTATGCTGTGTTTTGACTAGAGGCTGCATCCCTGGATTTGTGCAGTGTTGGTGCAGCACTGGTTACCCAGAGCAGCCTTTCAGGCTTTATATTTCAGGGAGCATTTAGGTGGGTTTTGCTACACTTGAGCTATTGCAGCAGTGGCAGCGTGGTGACTCCGTAGTGTGCCCAGGGCAGGTCATAGCTTCAGTCTTTTGTGTGGGAGAAGTGCTACTGCTGTGTTTGCTTCAATACTTTATCATGTGTTATCTTTCTGTTATTTAAAAAGAGAAAAGCCATTTCTTTTGTTCCAACCCAAGAAGGGGTGGCACCCTAAGGTTCTGAGGTGAGTTCTTGCTTTCTTTTTGTGTGTGCCCTGGGTGCAGCTCTGCATCTGGCAGGGCTCTCGAAAGAAAACAGCAAAAGGTTCTGAGAAGCTGCATACAGGCAGCTTTAAAATTTGGAGCCCACAACACTGAAGAGGGAGAGTTTCCCAGGTGCTGAATGCCCTGCACTGTACTGTGGCAGAGAGGGCTGACTGCGTACACTGGGAGAAAGGACACTGCTCCCTTTGTTTGCAGGGTTTCACATATCTCTGTTCTGACATGTGGGCTGGAGCTCATCTCTTCCACACTGAGCTTACAAGGTCATCACAGCTCCTGTGAGAAACCTTTGTGAGTTGTTGAGGCTGTTGCCATTATTGCCATTGCTGTAGTTGATTTTGACAGTTTATTCATTAAATACAGTGTGCTTCACCACTAAAAAAAGCCTTCTTTCTGTTTTTAAGAAAGGGTTGGGAGTCTGGCAAACAGGATGTTAATTGCACAGACAAACTGATGTGAACCTTACTCTCTTTGTAGCTGTATACAGCTCTTCTACTCTGTGAGGAATATATTCCAGCTGTTTTACGACGTAGTGCCGACGTACCACAAGTAAGTGTGTGATGTGCATGACTTCAGGCCTGCTGTGCAGACAGAGCAGTGCTGTTGGAACCGTTCTCTCTTTTGTTCAGCACAGCTGAGGATTACCAAGGGCTTCCTCCAGTGGGAAGAAGCTGGTGCTTTTAATCCACGAGCAAGTCATACCTGTTGCAAACTATTTGTTTGAGAGTTTTGTAGTTGGATGTCTTAGGACCAAGGAGATGGTTTTTAATATTTCTTTTGGCATGAATGAGATTGGTTCTGTGCTTGCTGGCCCTTGCTTGGGTGGGGGCACACGCAGTGTGAGCTCACGTTGCATCTTCTGTGCATAACTGAGTGTTGTTAATGGAATCTTGTAAACCTCTGTCACATCCAGCTGTCAAATAACTAGAATAGAGCCCTTGGCATCGACAGGGGGTGGCCTTGGAGATTTTTCATGTTGCTTTCCCTGTAAGAAAGAGCAGCAGTGAGGATTGAAAGTACCCTTTTCTTCCAGCTGATGTCTCTATCAAGCATTGCTACACCTCTCTAAAACAGACTGCTTTTGCAATGTCTGAATGTCTGTTTAACAGACCCACGTCTAAATACATGCATTTCTTCCTTTCCTCTTCTTCCTGAGACAGAGAGAACCTCCAGAAGCTACCCCAGCTCGCAGCCATCCATCACAACAACTGCATGTACATTGCTCACCACTTGCTCACCATGGGACACCAGTTCCGCTACCGCCTGACGAGCATCCTGTGCGACGGAGCTGCTACTTTTGTAGATCTGGTACCTGGTTTTAGGAGACTTGGTAATGTTCCTTTTCAGTGTTGGAGTACCTCGATGGATGATAAGGTCTTTAAGCCCAGCATTTGTTGCTGAGTGATTTAGAATGTGTCTACTGATTTAGTTGTTATTTAAGAGTTTTGGGCATGGGAATCACAGAATCACAAGGTTGGGAAGGACCTACAAGACCACCCAGTCCAAATGTCTACCCATTCCCATTGCTACCACAAGCTCTAAGCCATATCTCGTAGCTCCTCATCCAGATGCCTCTTGAACACTGCCAAGGATGGCAACTCCCCCACCTCCCTGTGCAGGCCACCGCAGTGCCTGAGCACTCCCTGAGAGATGTTTTCCCTTATGTCCAATCTAAACCTCCTCTGGTACAACTTGTGGCCATTTCCTCCAGTCATGTTTGTTGCCTGGGAGAAGAGGCCAAACCCCTCCTCATCACAACCTCCCTTCAGAAAGTTGTGGAGTGTAATGAGGTGTCCTCTGATCTTCCTCTTCTCCAGGCTGAACAATCCCAGCTCCCTCAGCTGCTCCTCATAAGACCCCATTGTGCTCCAGTTTTGTTGCCCTTCTCTGGACACGTTCCAGGACCTCGATGTCTTTCTTGTAGTGAGAGGCCCAAAACTGAACACAATTAAAAATCATGGTAGGGAGGTCTGATGGAGCTCCTGACTCTAAGAAGATGGCAGTTGAGGACTGGGCTCTTCAAACCAGGCTCACTTTGCTTGGTGCATAGTACCAAGAACAGTTTGTTACCTGGTGAGGTGTTGTGGCACTCGGATATTTGGGGATCTGCTGCTGACTGCTGTGACACTTTCTCTAGGATATTCCTTGGAAACAAGCTTTGAGATAAGCTGCTG
Source organism: Odontophorus gujanensis (assembly GCA_013399175.1). Classification (NCBI taxonomy): domain Eukaryota; kingdom Metazoa; phylum Chordata; class Aves; order Galliformes; family Odontophoridae; genus Odontophorus; species Odontophorus gujanensis. The sequence goes on along the minus strand of VXAB01001531.1, from coordinate 77,751 downwards.
TTAGTTCAGCAGGATCCTGTCACCCGTAGTGAGCCCTACTGCTCAGCTCTTTCTCAATAGTGCTGTTGCAATCCAGGCTGTGCGAGAGCTTTTTAAATGCAGAGGCCGGGCCTGATTAATTAAATCGGCTCTGCAGGAATGATCAGACACTGGTAATTTCTGTTAAGAATACAACATCATGGCGAGTTTATTTTTCCAAACTTGCAGGCTCTGAATCAGCGCCAGCAGAGCAAATCATTGCTTCATTGCTTCTCTCTGCTTGTTTTTTTCCTCCTGAAGGGATGGAGTGTTTTCTGGCACAGATGAGGGTGCAGAAAGGAGAAATCCTAGAGAGGCTGTCAAGTGCCAGGAATTTTTCTAATATGGATGATGAGGAGAATTTCTCTGCAGCAAACAAGGCCATCAGGCAGGTAGGTGAGGCAGAGCTGGGCTCAGATGTGCTGCTGCCTGCAGGTGCTGTCCTTGGGCTGTGCCTCGTTTTTTGTGACGCTCTGCTGTGACAACAGTTTCTTAATCATGAGCTGTTTCTGTAGTACACATCCAGGGTATTTCACTATTCAAGGAGCAGACATTGTGCTTCTGATAAGCTGTAAAGCAAACTGAAGACATGGCTTTCTTTTAAAGAACGTCTGCTGTGGGTGATACTTATTGCCTTATGTTTCTTTAAAGCTTGCTTTGCTCCGTGTGCTGTATCCTTATCATTTTGTGCTTCTCTTAACATTCTTTTGGATAACATGTAGATAACGAGTGACTGTTCCATTCCAGGTATTGCATCAGTTGAAAAGGCTGGGGAAAGTCTGGCAAGATGTCCTTCCAGTGAATGTGTACTGCAAGGCTATGGGCACCTTACTGAACACAGCACTCTCAGAAATTGTCACTAGGATTGCTGCCCTAGAGGTAATAGTGCTGGGCATAAGCATGGTCTGTACAGCTAGCATTTATTACCTCCAGAAGCTCTTTACAAACTGAGGTTTCAGGGAAGGCAGTTTTAGTCTGCATCTTAAAGGGCCCTTGTGCTGTCAGTCAGGTGAATAAAGTTTCTTTTCCTTTGGCAGCTGGGACTTGCTGAGCCTGCCAAAAAGCTTTGCTTTCTTTGTTGTGCTGGCATTGCCTGCCAGTTTCCCTGTAAACCAATCAGTCCTTCTTCATAACCACTCTGTCTCGCAGTGAATCTGCTCTTGAGAAGCACAGCCCTTGTTCTGAGGTGTCTGCAGAGAACTTAATTAAATAGCTATTTGTGAAATACATTACATTTGCTTGAGAACATTGAATGCAATCCAGACTGTGGCTTTGTGCCTTCATGCACACAGCCCCGTTTTTGGTTTTGAGTTATTTCCTTTATTTCACTTTTGAAATGATATCTAACTGCTCTTTTGTTAATAGTTTGCTTCTGGGATATTCTTTGTTCAATTCTAGGATATCTCTGCAGAAGATGCAGATAGGTTGTACTCGCTCTGTAGGATCATGGTGGAGGAAGGACCTCAAGTTTTCACTCCACTACCTGAAGAGGACAAAAATAAGAAATATCAAGAGGAAGTTCCAGTCTATGTGCAGAAGTGGATGACGTTCAAAGAGCTGATGATCATCCTGCAAGCCAACCTCCAAGAAATAGTAGATCAGTAGGTGTCTGCAGGCTAAACTGAAATGTGCAAGAAATCCTTCCACCCTTGTGCTTTATATACCTGATTAAATAATTCTGGACTTCTGGACAGGTTGCATGCAGTTAATAGGTGGATAATGAGTTGTTTTGCTTCCAGAATTACTACTGTTCCAAGCTTGTAAATGTTCGATGTGTTTCACTCTACTTTAACTAGGAGTGGGAAAACTGCTGTGCTTGATGTGAATGCCCCATGGTTTCTTTTAAGGTGAAGTTGCCATGCAGTTTTGTTAACCAAAGCTCTCTCCCTTGCAGGTGGGCAGATGGGAAGGGGCCTCTTGCAGCCGAGTTCTCCCCAGCAGAAGTGAAGAGTCTGATCCGAGCCTTGTTCCAGAACACAGAAAGGAGAGCAGCAGCACTGGCCAAGATCAAATAGCTCTCTTCACTTCTACACATTACACCCTCTGATAAAGCAAGAGTGAACTGAGTCTTTTAACTATTTTTTATTTTAGATTTGACCCTTGTACTGGGCTATAAAAACCTTAGCATTGGGTTTGTACTTTCTGGGAGCTTTGACTAAGGGAGAGGTTTCCCAGCTCCCTGTATTTGGGGCAGGTGGTATGGCTCTATGAGTCTCAGGCCAGGAAATCAAAGCTGAATAGCACATGAACACTAACTGCTTCTGCTCCATCTGCCAGGCAGGTGGGGTTTGGGCTTGGAAATCCCATTTCCTCCCTGGAGGTGTTATGCATAGATCTTAGGTTTTGCTTTGAGCTGGTGGGTGTGCAGTCCTGGTGCAGAAGAGATGCTTCGTGTGCTGTTTGCTGAATCCCATCCTCTTGGATTTCATCTTCCTGTAAGCCCAGCACAGGAAAATAAATTTAGTATTGTGTCCAATTTCTCTTAGTGAGAATGAGCAGTGCTGGCAGGTGGGCCTGCCTTGCAGCATGCTGTACACCATCATCTCAAGCTTGTTTGCTTAAGGGGCTTACAGAGGGATTTTTATTTCTCACTCATCCATCTTTCATACTTGCGCAGTTTTACACTGGGGGGCATGTAGCCCCTTTGTCTTTTACCTCATCTGTCCCTGCAAAACAGAGATGAATCCCACTATTTGGTGGTAGCATTTGGTCTCCTTCTGAGAATGCTCAAGTGCCAAATTTTGCTCTTCCTCACCTGTTCTGCTTGGGTCTCAAAAAAACTGTAGGGTGGGAAGAGGAGACCGTGTTTCACGTTGGCTGTTTTCTGAGTGGGAATGTTTTGCTCAAGTGGCAAAATTCCTCCTGGCTTTATTTCTCATAGCACATACCTTACACCTGGCTGTGTCTCACTGCCAGCAATGTAAGGCAGTCCTGCTCCTTCTTGGTCTCCTTTGTTTGTCTATGAAGTAGTGAGGCTGGCAGCTGTTGTCTTTGTGGTAGTAACTTTTCTGTCCTTTCAGGATGAGATAAATGTAAATAATGTAAGAAGGGAATTGAGTGTGCACTCTAGCATTATGTTTTACTTTACAGAAGGCCACGCTTAAGAGTTTGGGAAATGTGCATTTATTGCAATGGGAAAACTCATCCATAGCTGTTGTTGAACCATAGCCCCAAGGCCACAATGTACCACGTGCTGCACACAGACCATTTCCTCCCCTGTGGTGCTTGCAAACAGAAGTTTCAGTCCTAGAGAGCTGAATATTTTAATACCATTGTATCCTTTTCCTTTGGGTTTCGATCTGACTTCACTTTGCATTCCTGCCCGTGGCTGCTGTCCCTGGCTGCCAGCTGCAGAGCTCAGCAGCTCACACTGTGCCCAGGCTGTGGGGGCATCACTTGGCCCTGCAGCGTTTCCTTTCTCCTCGTGGTTCTTTCCCCCTCTCAGCAGTTCAGTGGAGGGCTCAGGACATTCCCACACCCCCGGCATCTCACGTGGAGCCCTTTTACACATAGCAGTCAAGAAAAGAATGAAGCCAACACCCCTTCTCCTGTGTGCGGTGGGGGCAGAAATGCAATTTGCTATTTTCTTTAATAAACTGTTTATACTGGCCACGTTTTGTGGTGTCTGGGGCTGTTTCTGTAACCCCCTAAAAGAAGAGGGTGGGTTAGACCTGGGCTTTTCTTCACCTCCAGGCGTTGCAGTGGGAGGTTTCTCCTCGCTTCTAGTAGATCTAGGCAAAGAAAAGGGAACGGAGCGCACCGTGGTGGTAACGGCAGTGCCGACAGGGGGTGACCGCAACGTGCGCAGCTGGAGCTGGGGCTGAGCTCGTGCTGCCGTTTGCTGCAGCGCACCTCAGTGACGCGATAAATCCAGGGCAGAAGCTGAGCCACGTTGGTGTAAACCCCCGGGCGGTTGGGTTCTGCGCAGCCCCGGCCCCAGCTCACGATGCCCACCAAGCGCCACGCGAGCTCGTCCCGGCAGACCAGGGGGCCCCCGCTGTCCCCCTGCAGCACAGCAGGGACGGGAGCACAGCCGGGCTCAGCCCCAGGGCCACTCCGCCGTGCTCGTGGCCGCAGCCGCCCATCACCTGGCAGGCATCGACCTTCCCCTGCGGGTACCCGGCGCACAGCATCCTGGCCGTGAGCTCTCCCGCGTACATGCACGAGCTGTTGCACCTCTGGGTGCTAATCAAGGGCACGAGGGCTTCCTTCAGCGTCTCGGTGAGCTGTGCTGGGGGGGGAGGGGAAGTCAAGAGGGGAACGCGATCTTAGGGAGCAGGAGGGGTCAGAAGAGGAGAAAGATGGGGTCACACTGAGGGACCCGTGGGGGCTTCAAGGGGGTGGAGGAGCAGTGGCAGAACTGCACACGGCACAGGCAGGGCGGGCAGGCAGCAGGGATGGATGGGGCTTACCCTGGTCAGGCCTGGTGTAGCCCCAGCCCGACACCCAGCACGGCGTGCCCGGGAGCAGGTCCTGGTGGGAGGGCAGCAGACACAGCGCACTGATGGCATCTATTGGTGAGGGGGCAGGTTGGGCCCAGGATGGCTCATGGCACAGCCCCAGGTGCCTTCTCAGCAACGTGCTGCTCTGACATCGCCCAAAGCACGGCCCGGCTGTGCATGCTGCCCCCAGATGCCGGGAGAGGCTGAGGGTGCCTCTCAGCAGCACCTTACCTGAGAAATTCAAGGGCACCTGCAGCTTCATCAGGGCGATGTCATAGTCCAGGCTGCTATCGTTGTACAGCGGGTGAGAAATAACTCTCTCCACTGGCACCCCGTCCTCCTGCTTGGCTGAGCCATGAGTGATGCCAGCGTGAATCATCCAGCCCCAAGCACTCCGCCGCCGGTAGCTGAGGGGACAGAAGGGCCCCCAGGGCAGCCCCAAACCCCCAGCACAGGCCCTGAGCCCCCATCGTGCTGTACCTGTGCACGCAATGGGCGGCAGTGACGATCCAGCGCGGCGCCAGCACGGAGCCACCGCAGCGGTGCCGGGAGCCGAGGCGGACACTCACCTGCCAGGGCCAGCGCCCGGGGGCAGCGTCCGTGCCCCCCACCACGCGGCCCCCGGGTGCTGGGCGCTGTCCACAGGCTGCGGCAGAGCCGGGGCTCAGTGGGTGCGAGGGGCTGGAGGCCGCAGGGCTCAGGTAATGCAAAGAGAGGGACCCACCTGAGCATTGCAGAGCCACGACACGGCCAGACTCACAGCTGCTCCTGCACACGGGGACCGCGGTCAGGGAGCTGCCCGCTGGGGGAAGGCAGCGCTTTGCTGCCCGGCTTAAGGCACACATCAGTCCCAGCAGCACGGCCCCGCCTCGCCCTCACCTGACTTGCCACGCATCCTCAAGGCTGGACCCCACCTGGGCAAACCGCTGCCCGTCCTCCACCTCCACGTCCGTCAGGTTCACCCCCTTCTGATGTATCGCTCTGCAGAAGGAACAGCGATGGTCCAGGGAGGGGTGGGCTGCTGCCCTGCCCCCATCCCTGCCAGCACCCACCTGAGTGCCCCGAGGTGCCGGCACAGCCGCGTGCCCAGCGTGGGCTGCCAGCGCTCGTGGCAGGCCAGCAGCCACTGGGACAGCTCCCACGGCCGCACCGCCAGCAGGGAAGGACCCGCCTGGATCCTGAAAGACACTGACAGCGCCGACCTCACCTCCCTGCAGCACTTCACATGGGGCCTATAGCAGAACAAACTTGAAAGCAATCTATCTGTAGCAAATGATGAACTGCACATAAAGCTTTTGATGAGTTCTCAGTGCTGCTTTGCCGAGGGGGAACATGCAAAAAGTCCCATGCCATGCAGTGCTGCTGAGGAGCACGGTGGGATGCAAAAGCAAAGCAAAACCATCACAGCACGCAGCTGAGCTGAGCAGGAGGTTCTGCAGAGATTCACTATCCGGGAGCAACTTAGGTTCAGCAAAGGCAGGGGGAAGGGGGAAACCTCGTCCAGGTGCCCCGCGGACCACGGGCTCCTCCTCCTCGCCCTCGCTGCATGCTGTCCCCGGGTCCAATGCCTGAGGCTTGGCCAAAACCTGCTGTGGCTGTGACCCCCCAAGGTGCTGCCCTTTGGGAGAGGAAAATGGAGGGTGATGAGCGTGGCTGGGCAGGGTGACAGCAGGGTGACAGCAGGGTGCTGGGGCTCTCCATGCAGGCACTGACCCAGCAGCCAGGCTCCAGCCACTGCCGCCGCCAGCAGCCCCGAGCCCCCAAGCAGCAGCAGCAGCAGCAGTCTCCAGGTGGTGCAGAGAGTTTTGGGTGATGCGTTGGAAGAATCTTTAGGAAACAGAGAGAGAGATGAATGCAGCATAGTCCGTCCCTCACCCATCCATCCCCTGGATATGTCCCCAGGTCCCTGTGCCCCTATGCCTGGGACCTCCAACCCTTTACCCCGAGGTGATGAACTGAAGCCGTGGGTCCTGCAGGAGGCTGAGACCCCAGGGCTCCTCGCTCCCCTGCTCGCACACAACTCACCGTGCCCCATCCTCAGCTCAGCTGCGCAGCTCTCGCAGCTCTGCACAGCAGCCTCACTGCCAGGCAGGCTGTGGGGACAGCGTTCAGCCGCATCCGGACCCTGGGGAAAGGAGGGAGGAGCGGATCAGCGACAGCTCAGGTCCCACGGAAGAGGACGGCTTTGCTCAGCAGCACTGCTCACCATGCCAGCACCGTGCACACAGCCGCTGCTTCCCCCAGCAGCTTGGGTTTCCCTCCCCGCGCCGTGCGCACGCACTGCAGAGCTCAGGGTGTGCTGAAGGGGCCCCTTGTTTCAGCTCCCAACCCATCTCCCAGCTGTCATCCCCCTCCATCCCCCCCCAGCTCCTCCATGAGAAGCACCCAGAGGAGCCCGAGGGCTGTGGGTGTGAGCAGGGGCTGAGCTGCATCGCGTTGGGCAAAGGCCAGAACGGCCAACCCGCAGCTGCTCCTTATCAGCCCATCTGCAGCCCGCCGCCCTCCCCGAGCAGGGCTGCCCCTTTGGGCTCAGGCTGCAGCACAGCCTGAGGAGTAAAGGTCGAACAGCAGCTTCCAGTTTCCCATCTCATTTCTTGCTGCTGAATGACAGCTGGCTGTGCCCGGCAGGAGGGGGACACCTCCCAGCCCGCAGCCTGAAGAGCAGCTTTTCTTCTTCACGCACTTCTCCGGGCCAGGAGGAACAGCTGATGGCCGTTACCCAAACCATCGATGCATTTTTAATGCTGTTTGCTCGAGGATCCATCCCGCAGCTCCAGGCCTGGCAGGGGACCCAGCGGGGCCAACTCCAAACACCTCCTCCTGTCCCTTCACCATCCACCTCCACCCGCAGTGATGGGAAGCTCCTGAACTCCAGGAGAGGAAGGTGCACTCAGGAGACACAAGGAGCTCAGCTGAACCCACAAACCCCAGTGCAGGGCCCAGTGCCCCCAAAGCACTCAGCAGTGATGGGTTTGTGCTGCTGAAGGGGTTTCCCAGCACCCAGAGCTGCAGCTCAGAGCCCTCCCCCCACCCCGAAGCCAAGCAGCAGCTCAGCCAGATTCCTTTTAGAATACTTTTATTCAATTAAAGAATTTGTATCTGTGTACACTGGAATGTGCTCTATTCCCTAGGCCATTATTGTACAGGGTTACAAAAAACAGGGGTCTGCTTCTTAAATATTACCCTCAAACAAATGTAATAAAAATGTTCCTTTGATGTCTGAACTGAACCGACTCTGTTTTAAAATCATACAGACGAGCAACTCCTGAACACAACTGGATTAATGAGATTCATTGTCTACTTCACTACGGAACAGGGTTTGCTTCCCCTCCCCCAGAACACATCCCCTCCAGGGAAAGAATCGCTTTATTTCGTCGCTGGCGCCGTTCACGGAGGACAGACTGCTCACTTCTTTGGCAGAGGACCCAAAACACGCTCACCTCCACAGCACGAGGCCCTTCCCACAGCAGTGCAGAGCAATGCTGACCACCCCAGAGCAGGTGGGTGGGGTGGATATGGGAGCACAGCTCTGGGGGCACAGCGATGCTATGCAGGCAGAGGAGCAGCAGCTCCAGGTGCTGCTGGTGCTCAGATCAACCCAGCAGACCTTTGGGAAACAACCACTTCCCTCTCCTCCACACCCAAGCACCAAGAAAGAATGTTATTTCAGGTCCTAACCCCACTCCTACTGCGTGCAGGTGAAGTAGTTCAGCTTACCAACACCACCACAGCCTGAGCCAGGACACACAGCAATCCTCCTGATGGTCACCCCTGGGAGCTGCTCTCCTGCACAGGAGACTGGAGCCAGCACAGAGCCCACTGTGACCCAGCCAGCACTGGGAGAGCCCCAAAGGGCTCCAACAGATCTGGGGCTGAAGTTCACTGCTGTACTGCAGAGCACAGGAGGGATGGCAAGGAGCACTGCAACGGGATCTGAGCTGCGAGTCCACTTCTTCCAGACAGAAGGGTCCAGAACTGCATCACTGAGTGTATTAAATTAACGCCTGTGTTCATCACCAGAAGCAACGGCTGAAGGCTGAGGAGAAATTAAAATGGCAGCACCAACAATGGGACATGTTTCATACTTGAAAACGTGTGTGGAAGCAGGCTGTGGGACTGAGCTCCGGTCAGTGCCACGGGAGGTGGGGAAGCTCCAAAGCCAGGTTCTCTGGGGGATCTCCTCCTGCCACCACAGATCTGACAAAGAAATTCGTAGCCTTTCCCCCCCGTGAACGTGTCAGTTCTCTGCCAAAAACGTCAGTGACCCAGGACACTGCAGGTGGCACACAGAGCCACGTGTCCTAGCACAGAGGGCTGTGGAGTTCCAAACATTCACAATAAACTTCGGCCTTTCCTTTTTTTTTTTTTTCTTTTTTTCTTTTTTCTTTTTTTAATTTAAAACTTTCCTCTGCGATTCCCCACCGTTGGCATTACAGGATTTCATACTTGTCCACCAGGAAGGTGGTTTCACTAGAAAACCTTACAGGGCTGTTTCCGTCTACCTGGGTCACTTTGGTAACCTGTGGAGATAACACAGACAGCTGGGTCAGCATTTAAGAGCCCTTCCCAACGCAGCAAGCACCGCTTCCCAACTCTGACACAAAGACAGAACCAACCCAGAACCTGTGAACACAAGGCAGTGTTCAGGAAAGGTTTTGGCTGACGTAGCTCAACAGAAGTAGAAATCACACTGTGAGGCACCAAGCCCTGCAGGAACCAGACACGTGTTGCCTGCGCTCAGTGTGGCACACAGAGGAAGGGGGAGTCTCAAATGCACACCGAACACAAGCAAAGCAAGAAGAAAATAAAGCACTGTGAGAAAAAACTGCCTGCAGGGAAGATGCTTTGCTCAAGAGGACAGCACAGCTAAAGAACATCAAGAACAGAGGTAACGTGTCACGAGCACAGCCAGCCAAGTCTACCTGCAGCCACAGCACATCCTGCAAGCAGCCCCCAGCGAGCAAGCCCTGCACCACTGGTGACCATACCTGTATGTTGCAATAGTTCTTTTTGGAGATGAAGGAGACTTGCACTGGAAAGAAGTCATTTGGCTGCCCTGCTATGCTGAACTCCAGGCTGCCACTCTTGTTCTTGGCATCTATCACTGGCAGGCACCACTCAAGGAGATTTCTCCGGCTGTCATGGCGATACTCGCCATCGATCTCCCCAATCACTGGGGCACCAACACCAGACCTAGAGCAGGCAAAGAGGAAAACACTGGTCAAGCTCCTAGGCTTGGCATGACCTACAGACCCAAGAGGGCAAGGAGCTGACAGGACGTACAAAGGCCCAGGCACAGAACGTTACTCACGGTAAAGGGATCATGATGATCACATCGTTCAGTTCCAAGCTCTCCTCTTGCAACTCATATTCAATGTTAACATCACAACTGCTCCCACTTTCTGACGGCCAGCAGTTAACTGAGAGTAGAAAAACACAGTCTGTGTAGGTAGGCAGAACAGGCTTTCAAAAGATCGTGCACTTCAGAAAGCAAAGTAAAATGCTAACCAAGAAATTCTGTCAAATCAAAGCTCTGTTTTCCTTGAGAACAGGAAGCAGACACTGGTAACAACAACAGGTACTATCCAACAGAAAGCACAGAGATTTCATCCCTTCAGCCTCACAGTGTCCCTCACTTTGGAGCCAGCCCAGCTGCTGCAAGGCAAGGTGCAAGCAGGCAGCCCACAGTTGGACACCAGGCTCTTCCAAGCCAGGCACACACTTGCACTCACTTGTCAATGGAATGAAGGACTCCTCTGTCGTCTGCAGCCTCCACTTCAGCACTCCCACGTCACTGTTAATAGGGAATGATTTCTCGGGATTCTTCAAACCAATCAGGGATTCTGCAGTAAAGAGCTTCTTGTCCACATTTGGGTGAGTCTGAAATGGGAACAAGAGCCAGGGCTGCATCAGCTACAGCAGTAATGTCAAGCCCAAGGCAGACGTGTATTTCAGATAGTTCATGTTCCAGTAACACAGCCCCACACATCCCTGAGTACCTTCCTCCACAAAACACACCTCGTTTCTGTGACTGAGAAGTCCAATCATGGCACGCCTACTTACCGGTCTGAAATTCTGTCCAGATTTCTCAAGTGAACTTCAACCTTTCCAGCAGGATCTAGCTCAGTATTTACACTGCAGTCTGTGGAGACTACTCCCATTTTCAATTTACTTGCTGCAAAGGCTTGGATAGGATCAGAGGACACTAACAGACACAAGCATTTCCAACATTTTGCCCCAGACAGCAGTAAAATCATGTACAACAGCACAGCACAGCCATCACTTTACCTGTAACTGCACTCCCCTCTTGTCTTCATTTTCTATATGCAGACGAATCCGTGCAAATTTTTCATCAGAGATGTGCAGCATGATGATGCCATGCAGCTCCATATTCTGTAACCCTCCATCACGGCCACAAGTCAAGGAAATTTTCTCCTCTATCTTCATATGCACACTGGACAAGCAAGATAAGAAATCAGCGTTCAGTAACGACAGTCCACATGCAGTGAGCACATGCCCCAAAGAGCACGACAGCACCTGACAGAACAACACTGACAGCTCCACAGATGCACACGTCAACTGAGGGAAACTCAGCTCTGTGAGCACAAGTCTGGGATGAGCAGAAACCCATATTCACTTGGCATCCCTCTATCACACAGCAGAACGGCTTGCAGCAAAAAAAAAAAAAACAACGACCCAAGGTTCTGATTTGCTACATGTCAAAGAAACTCTGAATACTGCGTGTTCCAATATGCAGTGGGACATGCACTATTTGTATTGGGTAACTGAAAAAGACAGCTACACTGGAACAAAACCAATGAGACACATTCCAGAAGGCACAGGAAAATTCCCAGTCTCATCTGAACAGAGGATGTACATCTCACTTTAACTAGGGCACTTTCAAATCAAGTAAGCTATCTGCTCTTTTGTTGCAGCGCTTTCCCAGACTGTACCCATCACCTTTTAAAATGAGAAGGCCAGATGATAAAGCAACACAGAGATCACAAAGCAGTGAGAAGACTGCTCTCAGAACAAGCATGTTACCTACCTCTCCACATTAATGGATGGTGCAAGAACTTTGGCTGCTTCTGTAGAGCGTTTGCCTACAGAAGTCATGATGTTTTCTCCCTCTGATTTCAGCTTGTCCACGAAGTTGTCCACCTCCTTCCCTTTGGCGCCAAGTTTCAGAGCTTTACTAGGGCCTGATGGCCTAAATGAAATGGACAAACATCTTCAGGTCAGTTCAGCACAACAGTTTCATCCTTCCTCAATCGGATCTTTGAGTGTTATAACTTGACTATCCCAACAGAATTAAGCTCACTTCTGCACACAGGAGAGTGTCGACCTGCCCTATCTTTCCACAGAGATGGAGGCACACAGTACCAAATTCTTCTTGCAGGAGCAGGGGAAAGAAAGCTCCTGATGCCTAAAACACAGCACCAAACTGGCAAGCACTAACAGACCCCTGCAGCACCAGCCACTGACCACTCCCTTATGTGCCCATGCACACCAGCTACTTCAGCACCTGTTTACCCATGAAGACTCAGGAGGAAGCCAAGTGGAAGCCTTTATTTGTGCACATGGTACTCAGACAACACCAACTCCAAGGAACATCTGCTGCCAACTGCACACCTACCTGGATGGTGCTGGTGCCACTTTGGGCTTCTCTGTTTCAATGATGGTCTCTGTGATCATTGCTGCTGTTGTGCCTCCAGACACAGCTGAGCTGCCAAAGCCACCAAAGCCAGGAGCCTTCTTGCCCAGCCTCTCTGCATCCCTCCTGGCCTGCTGCAACTCCTTCGCTTTACGACGCATCTCAGCCTTTGCTTCACGTTCCTGAGTCTGAAATGAAAGACAAAAGGTTGCTAAAGCTTTGCAATCTCAATCTGATTCTGCACAGTAGCCAATACAGTCTTCCTACAAACACTTCCTCGAAGAACCAGGAATTGACATGTAGTGTACAGAAAAGCTAAACAACTTTAAAACCCTTATCAAAGCAGAGCAACACCTTTATACAAAATAGTGCTACCCAGAGCACCTTGCACCTGACTCAAAGCTATTTCCACTCACCTCTCTGACAGCTCGGAACACCTTTTCCTCATGTGAGTCCATCTCAGTGAAGGTCCGAATTTGTGCCAAGTTTACATTCTCACGATAGCCCAGGGCAACAATTTCATCAAAGGCAAAAATCAGATCAAAGCAGTGCTCAGAGATCTCATTCTCCTCCAGAGCTCGACAATACTCAGGGATCTAGGTAGGGAAAAACATTTAAAACAGATGTAGATGTGACAATGAGCACCCTTTAAGTTGACTTTCATTCCTTTATGTTGTTGATAAACAAGATGAAGTTTCGTGACTGTTTTTCCTCAATTAAAAAACCTGAGGGATCTTTCAGCACAGTTTGACTTCGTAATTCACAGGAACCTAAACAAACACACCCTGTGATGCCAGTTAGTGTCCTAAAGACCCTTCAGCAGCACCTGACAGAAACAGATTATGAAGTTAACAAAAAAAAAAAAACAGTGAAAACTCATTAGAAAATCATTCAGAGTACTGCTACACTTCTCAATCACATATGGTGAAGTCACATTACTTTTAGAAGGAACGCAGCTGCTACCTGAAGAATATAAAGAATATTTGACACTGCATTTACAGCATCATTTATATATCATTTATAGCCCTTTGGCCCCCCCAATTAAATGGCAACCACAGATTTCTCACACGTAATTCAACAATAACACAGAAACTTCAAAGGTTATTTCCAGATTGGGAATAAGACACAGAAAATCAAGTTAAGTGGAGGCAGAGTGCTTCACCAGGTCCCCTTGTAACAGCAGATCCTTACCACTCTAGAGAAGAGTCGGAGTGTTTCCAGGTCTTCCAGGATGTTGCTGTTTTTGGTGGTGATCAGCACCATGTAGAGCTTCTCCATCGGCTGATACACGTACCGCACGCTCTCTGTTTCCACAAAAGTGTGCTGCTTCCCAGTGTTCATGAGCTTTGGGAAAGCTGCCAGCAGCCCCTCGATGCGGGTTCGGGTCATCTCCACGAACTGCCGGGAGACGATGGCCTTCCCTGCCTTTGTGCAGACAGCTGCCGCCAACAGCACCTGCGGGGACACACAGGGCTCAGTGCGCCCTGCTCAGACACAGCCTCCACTCCACAGACCTGACACAGCATCGTGTGTGCAGGAAGGATCACTGCCAACTACACTTCACCCCCCCGGTGAGCTCGTTTTCCTTAACCACGATTTTAAGGTATCTTTCTGCAACCAGCACCACGAATTTAGCTCTTCCACAGGCACCTCTGCTCTTCTCAGCAGACATTCTCCAGCCCACCTTCTGTGCTATCAGCATCTAAAGCTCTCAGTCCTCCATTCAGGCAGATGCAGCAAATTCACCTCTTACACCACAACCCCAACAAAGCTTTAGGCAAAGGTCTGCGTTACTGAATTGTTAGTTCAGCCCCAGCAAAAGAAGTCACAAAAAAATACCAGAATGTTTTGAAATGCGACATTTCTTCCCAGTGCCACACTTACTTTGAGCCAGATTAATAAAATATTGAGTGTTATATTAATCACAGCACGTGGATGACACCCCTGGGCACTTCACAGATGTTATCACACCAACAATAAAAAGGTAACTGCCAATTTACATTTTCTCATTCTCTCCACCTCGACTTCTCCCTGAAATACTCCTCTCTCACAGATTAGTTTCTTAATTAACATAGTCAAGATAAGACAGTTTCTAAAGCTAAGATCCTGTAACTCCCCAGTCAATTTTATTCACAGTATTCTAACAATGAGAGAATCACCAACAGCTTCTTCGATGCAGATATCAAGCACCACCTCGAACCCCAGCCAGCAGCACGGGCAGGAGAGCAGCCAGCACCTGGCACAACTGCTGTACACCACGCAGGGACCGTGCAGCTCAGGAACATCCTGAATAGAGCAGGTCAGGCAGAAGCCTCCATGCCCTCACTGCTCCCTGAAACCACTGTGAGCGCAGCGAGCCCAGCAGCTCCTCGGCCCCCGCTGTCCCACGAAGCCGCAGGTCCCGTTCCGAGAGGGAAAGCTCACAACTCCACGTCACCCACACACAGCGGGACCTGCGTGACCTCCGCCCCATCCCGGCAGCTCGGGCAGCAAGGGACGAGGCCTCGCTAAAGATGACGGCTCCGGCGGGCGGGCGCCGGGACGAGGCCGGAAAACCGCACCACAGCTACCGAGCGGTGAGAGGCCCGGGCAGGCCCCGCACGCTCCCAGCGCCCCGGGCCCTTACCATGGCGGCACTCGGCGCTCGCTCCCTCGGCGCTCCGCGTCCCCTCAGGCAGCCCCACAAGATGGCGGCGCCGAGCCACGTCCCCAGCCGGAAGCGGCGCCGCGCACGGCGCGCGGGGCGGGGCGGGGCGGGAGGACCCGGAGCGCGGCCCTGAGGGCGGTCCCCGGCGATACCCGCTGCGGCCAGAAGGGGGCGATAGCGCCACGCACATGACAGCCCCCGAGGCGGGGGCCGCTCTAGCCGCGCGAGGGCGAGCGAGACGGGGTCGCCATGGCGACGGAGCGGCGGCCGTCCGAGGGGAGCGAGGCCGGGCCGGGCCGCGCCGTCGCCTCCCCGCGTCCCTCCGCCCAACCCCGCCCGGTGGAGAACCAGCCGTATGACGAGAGCCTGGAGCTGCCGGAGGCCGAGGAGGTGGCGGGGAACGCGAGCCGCCCGCGGGGCTCCCGCCGGCCGGGGCCGCCCTGGTCCGGAGGCGGCGGCCCGGGAGCGCGGCCCAGCGGAGCGGGAGAGCGGAGCAGCGACGGGGAGAGCGGCGGCGGCAAGGTGAGGGGTGCGCGGGGCCGCGAGGGGCGAGCGAGGGCCGGCACGGTAAGGACGTGTCCCTTCGGCCCTGAAGGAAACAGCCGCACGGCCGGGCCCCTCCGCCGCCAGCGGGGACGACGACGACGACGACGATGACGATGATGACGATGAAGACTCCTCCGAGAGCGACTCAGAGGACGACTCGGATGAGCGCGGGGCTCCGCCGGAGGGGTGAGCAGCGGGGGCAGCCTGAGCCCGTGGTAAAAAGGACTCAGCGGCATTGTCCACGCACAAGAAGTCCCTTTCAGTGAGCGCCGTCCTGCTGCTGCTTCCTTCACAGCTTTGTGGCACAGCGGGATCGGTGTTCGTGCCTCTGTTCTTGTACAACAGCTAACACGAAGTAATGTCTGCATGAATTTCTCTTCCTTTATTCAGTGACTACAACCTAGCAGATTATGACTACCTGCCAGTATCTCCTGAAATTAAAGAACTCTTTGAGTACATAAAGAGGTGAGTTGAACGGGGATTTAGCCTGCCCTTGGCCCTCCTTTGTCTCAAGGCTAAATCTGTCAGGAAATGTCAGTCACCCACTGTGTAATACCGTTCTTTTTTTCACTCCAGGTACACTCCAAAAACAATAGAGATTGAGCACAAACTGCAGCCTTTTATTCCAGACTTTATTCCTGCTGTTGGAGACATTGATGCCTTTCTGAAGGTACTGTATACCTACTTCCACACAGGCTGAAACAGAAGGTGGCTTTGGTGTGAGCCTGGCAGGCAGGCTGTACAGCCAAGACCCCAGGCACCTTGTCCTGACCCCAGGCATGTTGTCCTGGTGGCAGCACAGGGCAAGGACACTGTAGCAGATCCCATTGTAGACACCTAGGAGATCACATGTAGCAACACTGTGACCTGGCTGGTCACTTTGGTAACATCCCACATAGCACATACATAATGTGGGGCAAGGGCTGCCCATTTCTTTGTCCAGTACCTTGTACTTTTCAGGTACTGCTGTGCTAGCAATTCATATTTTCTGCTCTTTCAAAGCACATGCCTACTGAATTCTTAACAACAGGGAGGCACTGTACAAAATAGTTCCAGCGTCCTCTGCTGCTCCCACAGAGAACACCTTCTGCATTCTACCTGCAGGTCCCACGCCCAGATGGCAAGCCTGATAACCTCGGTCTGCTGGTCTTAGATGAGCCATCAACGAAGCAGTCTGATCCCACAGTACTCTCCCTTTGGCTAACGGAGAATTCCAAACAGCACAACATTACAGTGAGTCATGGAGAGACAGGAGGCATTTATTGCACTCTGCCTAGAGAAAATGCATTGCACTTTACTCTTTGTGGGACTATAGCAACACAACACAACTGATAACTTGGCTTTAAAAGCAGAAAAATAACCCTTTTTGATGTACAGCTTTAAACTGAAATGTATCTAAGCCTTGCCTCAGGCAACTTTCAGTACAGACTTAAGATCTTTTGATTTCCTCTAGGTGAGGCTTTTTTTTATAAATTCTCCTTGCCTGGTTTTGTTTCCCACTTGTTGTTCTATCTGAAGAAATCTGAAAGAAATGCAAAAGAGAAACCACATGGTTAATCAGGAGTGAACACAGGGTATTTAAAAAAAAAAAAAAAACACCACAAAGTGCTCCCAGGTTTGTATTTTTGTTTCTAGCAGCAGATAAAAGTGAAAAGTGTGGAAAATGCAGAGAAGAACTCCAAAGCCATTGACAACTGGATTGAAAATATCAGTGAACTACACCGCTGCAAACCTCCCGCCACCGTCCACTACAGCAGGTGAGACATTCTGTCAGCAGAACGTCAGCACAGCAGGTGGCTGGTGGCAAAGTGCAGGAGCACTGCACAGAATGATCAGAACGTCTCTAAGAGGGAGAAGTGCTGAGTTTCAGGGTAGTTGTACCACGTATGTGTCCCTCCCTGTGCCCTCTGTACCTCAAAACACTTCTAACAGTTGGCATATGTGACATCCAACTTCTTGCAGTCAGTGACTGTGTAAAAAGAAGATCTGGACAGGTCGGAGGAGGCAAGGCTTATTCTTCACCACGTCCTGGTTTGAGTCTCAGCAGTCGTGACAGTCTCTTTAGCCCAGACTTCCAATTCACAGCAGCTTAGCCTCACTCCAAAGGAAGTGGTGGTACCAGCATGTTTCTTTAGTTGTAGTGCTAAGCACAATTTTAAAAGTTAGTTCTGTTTAAACAAATAAAAATGCCCAAAATGATACTCAGCAGACAGGCAGATCTCTCTCAGTGGGATAGAATGGTCTGTTCCATTCACAGCAGTGGCAGTAGGAAGCCATTTCAGCTTCTTGCCAGCAATCCTAAAGTTTCTGTTTTTCTTTCTTCTGTTGCAGGCCCATGCCTGACATAGAGACCCTCATGCAGGAGTGGTTTCCGGAATTTGAGGAGCTCTTAGGAAAGGTATGGTATCCAAGTGGCACGCAGGTGGTTCAGGGCACAGCATTAAAAATGATCCCACTTGAAATCTGGATATCTCTTCCTCTTTGACCACTTTGCCTGCACCCTGCTCAGTTGAGATTTGTTCTTCACTTATCATTTCCCACTTACCAGAGAATGGGAGCAGCCTAAAGTCTGAATGCCTGGCTGCTGCCCAGGTCACCTCTGTTCTCAGCCCAAGATTAGTGCATAGTGCTAGTATAGCCTTTGCTATACTAGAGCAGAATTGACAACTTCTTTTTTTCCAGGTGGGCCTCCCAACTACAGAAATGAACTGTGACCTGGCTGAATATGTTGACATGATATGTGGTAAGCAGGGAAGATCCCTCTCTTTCCCTCACTAAAAGGTTATCTGATTATCCCTAGCATAGAAACTGCCAACAAATAGAAATGTTCAGCTTTGAGAGACTGAGGTATCTCAGGCTGGTCCAAAGAGGGTGTTTTGACTGTTATCTCATTGCTATTCATCTTCCATGGGCTTGGGTTCTGTCTGCTCTGCTCCACAAGCTGATGATAGTGAGCAGTCAACTCTTTTCTCTTCTAAGAGCTTAGGTGGGAAAAAAACCAAAAAACTCAGTTCTTGTAGGTATGCTTGGTCCTTCTGGTTATTCAGAACAGACCAACTCCAATCTTGCATATGTTCACTGCTGAAGACACAAGTGTACTGCTGCCCTGCTAGTGTTATTAAAAAAGGAGACCTTCAGGTGTAGGTTCAGGCCTAAGTACTCAATACCATTCTCTGTTGTCTTCAGTAGGAAGTGGACTCTCATGGCAAGGATGCATGCAGTCATAGATGAGCAAAGGGCCAAGTAATTGCAGACAGTGAGAAGTCGAGGCCTGACCTACAGCACTCCATGTCGGGCAGTGTAGTCCTGTACTCTTCTGCTCTTCTTTGTAGCCATTCTGGACATCCCTGTGTACAAGAGCTGGATCCAGCCTCTGCATGTCCTTTTCTCACTCTACTTGGAGTTCAAGAATTCCCAGGTAAGCAATCCCAGACAGGCACAGGTCGCTCAGCTGGAAGCATTACAAAGCTCCTGTCCTTAAATTTGGCCTTGCTGTGTGCTCTTTGCATTTGTGAAGAGCTAGTAAACAGTAAACTATCTTAAAAAGTCTCTACAGAACATTTTCTAAGGTTCTCATTTCCCTAGTATCTTAACAGCCCAAAGCTGATATTGCAGTATTACACAAGGAGCCTCTGGCTTACTGCAAGGCTGGCATGGTTTAGCAAATCAGCATGAGACCAGATGCTTTTTCCCACTAAAGTCATGGTGTCTGTGCTGAGCACAGACAGCACATGGACAAGGGGAGGTTTGCTGCTAAGCACATGCTCATATGGTGCTGAAGTGGTTTGCATTTTCAGATACACATGTACTGTAATTAATGAGTCTGATCTTTTTCCTGCAGCATTTCAAGCCTCTGGCTGAAGGGAATAAGGCTAGGAGCCCCCCATCCAACACACTTTTACAGTCAGCAGAAGCAGAAGTATTAAGCTTTATTTAAAGCTTCACTTTAAACCCTCATCTCTCAGATCACCGTCTGCTGCTGTACAGAGATATTTGACCAAAGCAACCCATGGAGCAGCACACAGCATTTCAAAAGCCTCCCTTAGATGAGTTATTCTCCATTTGAAAGTAGAACTGTACTCTTCACATTTATAGCAGACGCTGCCTGATAGCTCCATTTTGACTCATCCCCAGGGAATAAAGCATTAAACTTGCTTTTCCAAATGATAGACTCCATGTGGCACTGATGCTGCTGAGCAGAGGCTCACAGAGTGTTTGCTACAGCATGTAGGAATAAATTCCACGCTCATGCAAACCTTTCATCTGTCCAGTGTGCTTCAAGGTCTGTTATACTCTGAGGTCTTCTCTGCCCTTTGTTATAGAGCCCCTTTTCCTATTCTCTCATACACCCTTTGCTGCTGCAAACAGCATCATTGTACAGAAAGAGTTGGTGAAAGCCAGTGGGAGCGCTCATCTATGCTTAGGGAAAACAGAGGAGACCACAATACACAGCATCGCTGAAGAAAGATGGAAAGCATTTAGAATTCACAGTACATGAAAAGGGACCTTGCCAATTTCTTAGGTTCTGTTTCTGCCACCTAAAGGCAGAACAGAGCATGAATGGTTACCAAAGGAAATAATCACTACTAAGTGAAAACACACCATCTTTCATCTGAAGATTTCAAAGCCTTACGCGAGCGGGTCATCAGTTACTAGAGCAAGGATTTCAGGGAGATCTGGATGACTCTGCTATTGCAAAGATGAATTCATTTTGTTTTGCAACACAGTTGTGTCCTGCAGCATGAGGTGAGGTGAGTTCATGCTTCGTCGTCATCACTGTGACTAAGAGCTGTTCAGGTTCAGTTGCACGGCGCCGACCTCTTTCATTATAAGTTTGTTTCTTTCTGAAGCCAGCCATCATCAGCAGAGATCTGAGATGCAATTACCTGCTGGCTTGTCCCAGCATAGCAAATTAGGTATTCCTGTTTGCTATGAAAATGTGAGACAGACTGCAGAGCAACGTCACGAGGCCATCTCAGCACCTGCGTGGATGCAAGCTTTTAGAAGTATGCACATCTGAAGTACAACATAATTTCAACTTCTCATTCGGAGCACCTTTGCATCAGAGGTTCCCACGGGAGACACTGAGCACAAGAAATCCTGCACACACTGCACTAGCTCTGAATATGAGTACTTGTTAAATTACTGGACATCTGTTAAGCTGAAGGCCTTCTTACACAGTAAACTGCCCACCTTTAAAGAGAGCTATACGCAAAGGCTGTGTTTTATTTACATTCTAATCAGACACCGAAAGCACATGCAGAGAGAAGAGCCATGCTTGCTTTCTGCAGCAGTGCAAAGTTAGCCCACCATCTCCTGATCCCTACACACTTAAAAATAGTATTAACAGAAGAAATCTTTACAACAAAGGCAAGTTAACAGCTGGTGGAACAGCAGCATCGAAAGGGAAAGACAGACAAGAAAACTAACCCAATAAATGCAGTTAAAGTGGGTGTGTGCACTAAGGAGACATGTAGCAACAAGGGATGAAGGAAGCTACAGAGCATTCATCCTGCATCCAAAGGTATAAAAGGAGCTGCACCCACTAGCAGCATAACCTGAAAGTTTACATGGAGCGAGGTTGGCAGAGCTGCCCATCATAAATCAATCGGAAAGGGACTGCTTTAACTACAGTTATTCTCTTGGAACTTCTCGATGGTGATGCCCATTTATCTAAAACTAACTTAATGGCGTGAGAACATTCAGAAAGGGAAAAAATCCCCATGGCAGAGATCCAGCAAATTTTCCTAACAAGGAGGGCAAACGACAAAAACGCATGCCAGTCCTTCCTGCAGAGTGGGGCTGCTCTAAGCATGACCAACCAAAGCTGTGCTTTAACCTCATCTCCTTCCCCATGTGGCCATTGAAGACTTTAATGCTTATATTTATGTCCTCTTCCTCATTCCGTGCTTGACATTTTCCCCCTTTCTTAAGTAAATGGTACAAAGCCTTAAACTATGGATTATGATGAAAACCAAATATTCCCCAGCTAGAAAATACTTTTTCCAACCCAGGTTTTACTGGGCTGTAAGTTAAAAAGTTCTACCCATAGCTATGGGAACCAAGAGGTACCGACTGACGAAGTATTAACAGCTCCTAGAAAGCCTTATTTACTGTTTATCTACTCACTGTGCGTGCTGAAACTTGCCTGGCCACCATGTCTGCAGGAGAACATGACCGCTGGCGTTCTCAGTGGATCCAAATTCAAAATCACAGGTGAGACAGGACAGCGATGCAGCTGTGGGAGGACAGCTCGATTCCAGTTTGGGCTGATTTTAGTAATATTTGTTTGTAGAATAAGACTCGTAAGAGCTATTTGAACTTGCAACTCTGAAGAGCTTGCATAAAATATCGGGTACCTGGTGAATTTGGAAGAAAACGAACCGCAAGATTCCCAGTTAAATACAAAGCCTTGGAGACAGTTTCTTGCAGGGGCCACATTCCAAGGTTTCTATTGCTGGTTTTCAAAACTGCTTCTCTTCTCCCGGCTATAGGAATGTGTTCTGGTCCTTTCTGTGTCATAAAACCAAGCTAATTCTTGTCTTCACCATGGATGTAACAGCATGTTCCAAACAAGCATGAAAGCTGCCCAATATGCAAGATTGGAGCATGGAAGAGAACAGGAAGATGAGAAATCTGCAGTGTGATATACAACCCAATAAATGCAGTGATTCATCACAGTAACTTCCTGTTTGCAGTGAGCCAAATTTTCCCACCTATACAAGTGTCAATTAGTTCTCTAATGATGCTTCATCCCTCTGATCAGAACAATAATGTTCATAGAATAACACACTGCTTCTTGACGCTACAAAGGCAGGACAGACCCTCGCTCCAGCTTGTCCTGGGCTCACACAATCTACAAGGCAAACTGCGTGAGACAGAAGGGAAATATTTATTGAGGCAGAGCAGAATGAGTCCTTAGTCAAGAATAATAGTTACTCTTTGTGGCTGTCTCATTGTTAGAGAGGTAAATAATCTTCCAACCCCTGAAATATCTTTCAATTGAACACTTCCTTTGGGCAAACCAGTTACAGCCCACTAAGCAAGGGACTGGAACAATGGCTCGTTACATGTCCTTAAGCTCCAAACAACACCTACAGAGCCCCGTGGATTTCACAGGAGTAAGAGATCTGCCTTGCTCTGTCAGCTGAGACCATGGGCAGCCAAGCAAAGAAACGTGTCTGTTAGCCATGCCTCCGCCCTGTGCATCCATGCTTTATGATGCAGTAATACCACCATATTGGTACCTGACCCCACACTCATTTTACAAACACCAGCTCTAATTTTGAGTGCTGCCTGAATAATCCTTCCAATATTCCTAAGTCTGGAGTTGCAGCAGTGCAGAGGAATTGGGACAAGAGGGTTGTGCAAGTCTGTAGAGAGAAGTCAGTGCCCAATTTAAATGAAAGCTGTAATGCAGTTCTCCTGACTTGGTGCACAAAGTCTGTCTGTTTCCTGGTCAGGCACATGCAGAGGGATTCTGCTTAGGAGTAAAGCTGGAGTGCTCTCCAAGACACAACCAAGGGAGCTGCTGCCTCGGATGAGGTCTCTTCCAAACAAGCTACGTGAGGGAAGCACCTGTTTCAGCTGAAGTCTCATTGCCCTCAAGCAGGCATGTGAACTGCAAAGGTATTTCCCATAGACACGAGAGCAGAGTTTAAACCTGGCTCCAAGGCTTCCTTGTGACGAGGAAATGGACACAGTGCAAAAAGAGGATCCATCCAAACAGATCCTCAGTGTGAGCTTCAACTGTTGTGCCCATCACATACTTCAGCATCCCTCCTTGCCAAAAACCAGACAAAATCCACACCAAAATCCTTCATGGAGCATATTCTGTGACTGATGTAGTGCTTGCCTCTCTTTGTAGACTCAAAGCTGTGCAGGGGGTGGGGGTGTGTTTCCTTAGCTGGATTTCTGTGATTAAGGGAAGATTGTTCCGGTTTCTTGAAGGCTACAAACTCCCCTTTCACAGATTTGGGAAAACTGCTTTGTTTTTTGTTTCTTACAAAGGAATCGACAAAACATTTGCTTCTGGATCTGGTGCTCATTTGCACAGTCTGATCAATTAGTCCATTCAGGGGTCTCTTTCCCTACCCATGCCATTCACAATAAATCAAGCAGATTGTCATGGTTTCTATCTAGGGACTAGCTCTTTTCTACTCGTGCTCTACTCGTTCTCCTTGGGAAAAGTCATTTCTTCATCAGCTGCTGCTGCAGAACGTTGGGAAAGAGGGTGGGACCTTCCCGCTGACGTCCTTTGGGCCGTGCCTGACTATAAAGAACCAGGCAGCGCTGCAGCCAAGAAACTCTCACAAGCAGTTTGCAGGGACTGCCTTTATTCTGCAGCCACTACAATTCACTGTGCAGAACAGAAGAGGGAGTGGGGCCTCACCACGATGGAGAATTAAATACAACCGTCATGCTCTCAATGTGAAACTGGATACTTTTTTCTTTTGCAACTCAGTGAGGTTTTTTTTATTCCCACCCTTCCTTTTTCATCTCTCTTCCACGCACGCAGAGGTAATGCAGCAGACAGTCTGCACGAGCCCTGAACTACTGGGCAATCAAAACATCCCTGAAAATGAACGCTGTGGCTACAGTCCAGGCCAGGGATCCCCACAGCCTGGGGAGACTGCCAGTCCCAAAAGGCATTTTCAACAAAGCCCATCGCTGCCAGACTCTGGATTAACTGAACTTAATGTTGCAAGCCCTGAGATCTACCCAACTTCTCCGCACAAACCTCCAGCGATGTCTGCACCCACCGGTAAGATCAAATCTCTACTGACATTTTCTGTTTTATGGCTGCCTTTGTGAATCAAAGAGATACGTACACCGACTTGCAGCTCCGTTTGTGCCAGCAGCAGTGAGCTTCTGGGGCAGCAACGTCAAACAAAGGCGCATGGCGTGCTCCCACTCACGCCTTGTTGTTATTTGGCTGTGCTTTGCTATGCTAAAGGCAGAAATTGTTCTGCTTCCCGAAGGGCAGCTCAGTGCTTCATTATTTCTGCCTATCTCCAGAGTTCTGCTGCTTATTCACAATCTGAATTGCAAGTTTGGTTCTGAATTTAACGGCAGTGTAATATAGATATGACCTTTGAGTTGTTAATGCTGCAAAATGATGTGAAAGTGTGCTTGTTCAGTTGTTGCTGAGCTCTTTGCTCTCGAGGATACAACCAGGCACGTAATGTAACCCACTATCTAATATTTTTACTGAGGAATAGCTTGAAAGATAATAACGTGCCTTCAATTGTGCCTTTTCACATTGCTTTTCATGGAATCTTTTGAAATAGAATCATAGCAACATAGAGTGGCTCAGGTTGGAGGGAACCTCAAGGATCACCCAGTGTCACCCCCGGCCATGGGCAGGGCTGCCCCCCACCAGCTCAGGCTGCCCAGGGCCCCATCCCACCTGGCCTTGAGTGCCTGCAGGGATGGGGCACCCACAGCTCTCTGGGCAGCAGTGCCAGCGCCTCACCGCCCTCTGAGGAAAGGATTGCTTCCTCACATCTGACCGACATCTCCCCTCTTGTAGTTTAACACCATTCCCCCTTGTCCTGTCACTATCAGACTGTAAAAAGTCGGTCCTTTTCCTTCTTGGAAGCTCTCTTCAAGTACAGGAAGGAAATACCCTACAAAGACTAAATCATCCTTCTTCAAAACACCAACCTAAGACAGGAAGCAGTCCCATTTCAAGAGCAGTCTGAGAAGTAACCTGTAGAAGTCCCAGCACTCAGTGACAGGCTGGGCATCCACAAACAGCACAGCACTCAGCACCAAGCATTCAGCACATCCTCCTTGGGACAAAGGGTGTCAGCTGTCATTGCCTGGAGCAGGGCACAGAAACAACATGACACAGCTAGAAACCAGCTCTCATGCAGCTGCACTCGTGGTAGCACTGCTGCTCCAAGGAGGTGCACCATGCATGCCTGCTGGGCTCTGCTGCAGCTGCACGCTGACCCCAGCATGTCCTTCAGGCTGCCCATGCCATGTGTAACGAGTGGGATGCTGCTGAACCGTTGCAGTCAAGCTGTCATTTTATAACAACGGCAGCTGTTACTGGCTGCGTGCTATGGGAAGGTTGATCATCCTCAAGGGGAGAGGGCTGAGGGATGCAGTGTTATATAAAAGGTGTTTCAAAAGCAATGCATTTAAGCTCCTAATCTGGGCAAGTCTTTCAAGTTTTGGGATTCAAGTGTGAGATGCAAGAAGACCTAGCAAACAATTACAGAGCAGCTTGTTTTGACGATGGCAAACTTGTTTGGACAATTATATATGTTCTCAAATAACTATTCCATTTCAGTACAGAAAACCCTTGCTTCCCTTTGCATCACATGGCACTGATAAATACACCAAGAGCCGCTGCAGAACCTTGGACATGACATCACTGTGTCAGTTCTAAAACAATTCTATTCCCTATTTTTTTTTATTAACAATATCAATATAATAAACCGTGGGACAGGAAACTGCACCCAAAGATGTACTGCAACAGCCTGTTGTAGCCTGAGAAGTGATATGTTACAGTAATTGGTGAGCAGGAAGCATCTTAATAAAAGGCCAGAGCTAGGGAAGACGTGGGGTGGTGTGGAAATTTCCCACAAGTGATGATGAACACCAGAATCACAGCTTGCAGGGTGACCTCACCCTCCCACTCTTCTCTGACAGCTCAGAGGATTCTGTTCCTTTGAGCATCATGTTGTGACTTTTCCAGACTCTGCTCTTAGCTCGGATCCCCCTCCTCGGAGGCGTTACATGGGCGTGAGGGTGAAGATGCCGGTGCGGGAGCTGCTGAGGAAGGTCCGGCTTTCCAAGGGGCTGGAGCCAGCTGCCAACCAGGTAAGGGCTGCTGGCTGAGGGAGGGAAGCTCTCACACTCTGAATAATGCCTTGCAATCGATCCAAAGATGGCCCAAAGAAGCAGCAGCCCTTTTTGCTCTTGCAGTTTCCAAGGAGGCCGTGCCCCTGTCCTTGTGTGGCTGCAGCAAACTGCTCACTCGTGCAAATTCATTCACATGCAGTCTCTGCCATGCAAAGTACACAGTGCAAAATACAGTTCAGTTAGTTTAGGTCACACGGTTTGCCATTGTTTCACTTTCCCATATGCAAGCATCTTAAACTTACTTTAGTTTTTATTATTATTATTATTACTATTTTTTTTTGTCTCCTCAGGAAACCTTATTAGTGAAGACGACAAGCAAAGGATCCTCAGGAAAAACAGGTCAGGAAGCTCCTCTCAGTGACATCACCTCCTTTTCACATAGGGACACCAGTGTTGAGTACCAAAGGGCTGAGCCACCCCCAGGGTCAGTGTCCCACGCCTTCCCTAGGGACCCTTCAGTGGCAGGAGCAGGGCAGCAGTGCACCTTCACTGTGGATGTGTTATCTGGGACAGAATACTTCTGTGTAGTCCCCCCTGCCCCAAACTCAAATGGCTTTTTTTCTTCCTTTCTTTCCAACAGAAAAGAGAAGAGTTCACCCTTATACAGAGAAGCAGCTTAGACAGGTATGCATAACACCTTCAGCGCCGCGCTGCCAGCCTCCCCAGGCACATTTCACATATATCACCCAGCAAGAACAGGACACTTCATGTCTGACTTCCCTCCCCCATCTTCTGCCCTCACCACTTTTGTTGCTGTTTCAGAGCAAGCAGAGCATCGGGCAAACGCTGAAAGGCTTAGAGGACCTGGATATCCTGGTGGAGGTGCTGCAGGAAGACCTGAACAAGAGCCAGCTGAGGAAGGAATCTCCGCATGCTGCACCCAATGGCTTTTGTCAGGGCTTCCCTGCAGAGCTGCAGGCCCCTTGGTGGGGAGCTGGAGGAAGCAAGCAGGCAGCTGGAAGCACGCAGGAAAGGTGCCAGAGCTTCACCAAGCTGCGTTCTCACTGCTGCTTTACAGACTGCAGCTCAGCATTGCAGGAAGAGGTAGAGAGCTCCTTTTGTGATGGTCAGAAAGACATGCACGAGCCCGACTCACCAGGAATGTTCTTGAGGACGAGGGAGAAAGAGAGCAGCTGGTGGATGCAGGGCGCGGGTAGCAGTGCCCAGAAGGACTGCTGGGTACACCCTGCACAGAGCACATCTCCCTGCATCAGCCCAGCAGGAGCCCACCCACAGCCAGTTCTGGAGGCTGACAGGGACTCTTTGGATTCTGGGGGACACTCGGGGCTGACCTCGATTGCTTTCACGCAGCAGGATCTCTCCGCCATCTCTTTCTTCCAGTTCCAGCTACACAGGGAGGAAAGCTTGCTGAGGAATATTCCAGCAGACAAACTCCTTGCACCTGATGAAAATGGCAACAGGTCTCCAGCTTTTTTCCCTTAAAAATATGTTGATTTCTATTTCCTGGGACTGTTACTTCAACTGTTAGTAGGGCACACGTGTAGCAAAGGTCTTCTAGCTCCATGACAAGTTCAGATGTGGTTCAGTACCCCCAGTTTTAGACCAAATCAAAATTTCATTAGTAAGATTAGAAATACTTCATGTCAAAAGAGATCTTTTCCACGCTGCAGACACGCTAAGGAAAATTACTTTTAGGTCCCATGCAGCTCAGCTCGTGTGATGACATTGGGACCAAATTCTCACACGTGTATAAAACTAATCACAATTAAGACAATTTGACTATATTTAAGTAAATGTCACGAGCAATTGCAGCAAACACACTGACATTTACAAAGAACATAAGCACCAGGTGACAAGGACAAAGGAAGATATGAAGGCAAGACCACACACCAAATACACCAACCCTGAGGCTTAGTTACCATGCTCCAGGACAGGAGAAAGAAAAAATAAAAGGAAAAATACCACCAATGCCTGTGTCAGTATTTCCTGCAGGCAGAAAGAAAGACTTGCCCAAATTAGCAAGAATTCCAGTATGGCATTCAGGAGAAACACTATTTTGAGCAGATCACTGAGACTGAACACACGGAAGGACTGGAGTTCTCCTCCATAGGGCTGAATTACGATTTGGAAGTACTTCTTCTAAGTGCAGGAAAGAGGTCTCCCTTCTCTGGGTTTTACTCTGCTTTTTCTGTGTACTAAAGGATGCTGGTGGAAAAAACAGGAGGCAGTCAGGTTTGGCTGGTGGCTGGAAGGAAGGGTGTGGCAGCTCCTGGATAGGACAGGAATGGGGTAATAGTGAGAAGGGAGGACCAAGAAATCCTGGCAGACAAAAAATTCAAACAAAGCTGGGAAATCAGCGACTCCTTTATTAATACTAAATAAATTAAGTGCTTAAATATCACAAGCTTTTGGCATTTGTGATCCTCTAACATTTCATGCTTTGAAATCTCTGTTACTTTTGAGTAATTTAACCATTCCTTTATCTTCTGCGTGTTTAAAACGTGTTCTGTTCCAGGCTGCTGCACAAGGCTGTTGCTCAGGGAAGAAGAGCTCTGACTTACGCACTTGCACGGAGATTTGCATCCCTCAATAAAATTGATGAGAAGGATGCAGAGAGACGGGTAGGATGCTCACTTGCCAAGAGTAGACTCATTTCCTATGGCACACAGATGCCTTTCCAACCATGATAAACACCAAGCATCCTTTCAGGTCCCCACTCCCCATCTTGTTCTCAACCAGCACTGTGCAACATAAGAATGCCTTTAAAACAACAGTGGGTTTCTCTCATT
Source organism: Odontophorus gujanensis (assembly GCA_013399175.1). Lineage (NCBI taxonomy): Eukaryota > Metazoa > Chordata > Aves > Galliformes > Odontophoridae > Odontophorus > Odontophorus gujanensis. The sequence continues at coordinate 48,819 of VXAB01001531.1, read as the reverse complement.
CTTCTCTCCTCAGACAGCATTGCATCTTGCTGCAGAGAAGAACCAACACCTGATGGTCAGCGACCTGATATCCCTGGGGGCAAACGTCAATGAGCAGGACGGGCTGGGGAAAACCCCACTGCACCTGTGTGCAGAGAATGGGTACCTGCGGGTTTTAGAGGTGCGTTGATCATTTCTGCTGTGCAACGCGATGTGGAAGGACAGAGCAGAAGTCAGATGTGTGCTCTTTTGTTTAAAATAGACAACAGTTTCAAGCAAAGCCTTGGTCTGATGCGGCTGAAGTGAGGTTTTATTGTCTCAAAACGTTCTTGATTTCAGGTTTTGAAAAACTGCAAGGACAGCGGCGTGTGTGTAGCAGTGAACCTGACGGACCACTGTGGTAAGAGGAAAACTTCACCGCATGGATGCTTGGTGTCAGGAGCTTCAGACAACACATTTCACCTGGGCCAAAGGATGAGCTGTTGGCATTCAAACTGCCCGCCTTCGTGGGGCTGTCAGCACGCTGCGGGGTGGTTCCTGCTGTGCAGATGCTGGATGTGTCTGACCCCTCCATGGTTTCTGTCCAGGTTTAACACCGCTGCACTGTGCTGCTCTTGCCCACACCGTCTTAGCTGCAGAATCTCAAAAAGCCGCCAGCGACAGTGACATGGGAAGGTTTCTCAAACTGCGCAAGGACCAAATTCTTGAGGGAATTAACTGCTTACTGCAGATGGGAGGAAAGCTGGAGCTGCAGGTGAGAATCAGCAGCAGGCTTTTTACTATGTCCTTATGTTTTCTTGTTTGGCTGCAATCACAAGCCTTACTGCAATTTGCAGGTACTACATTCGTGTCAAACTACCGCTCCCTATTTAAAAATTGAGGAGAATACTGAGCTGATGTGTTTGCTCCAGACTCACAAACCCAAGGGACAGGACATTCTTCAAGAGGTAATGATACAGCACCTGCTACACAGGCTCTGACCTCACACCCATGATCCTGAATTAACACAATCCCTATGGCCCTGTGAGCACAGGAGATGCTCCCAGCCCTGCCCCAGTTGGCACAAGGCAGAGAATCCCCTCTGCGGGAGAAAGGCTCCTCAGGAACTCTTCCACCCAATTCCACACTGACACCACCCAAAAGCACATGGCTGGTCCCAAAATATCCAGGTGATCCCATGGGTACTAGTGGCTCTTGCTGAGTGCTTGGTACAGGACACAAGGCACCAGCACTGAGAAGCGAAAGCATGTATGCTTAGCAGAGAGCTCCATTTCAAAATCCTGTTCAGCTGAAATAATGAAATATCCAGCACAGATTTCAGTATTCTTGTCCAAGATTAAACAAATATTCAGTTCTGGAAAGTAACAACGGCCCTTTTATCTTTTTCACTGTCTTTTGACTATCAGATATGAGCTCTCACTTATGCACATATACAGAAACTGGTAACTTCAGATTTGAACTAAGAATACAGACTTAAAGCTTCATTTCAGGTCCATTAGGGAACCTCATTTCTTTGCAGTTACACTCTGTAAGAGATAATTCACAACAGAAGCAGTGAAAATAATTCCAGCTCAGCTCATCTCTGATAACTGCCACCCTCTCCTTTCTTATGGCAAGGAGCAGAACCCAGGTTCAGAATGTGAAAACCAGAACGTGCTCCTAACACAGAGACTTCTTGAAATTTACTGTCTTGCTTTCTTCATCTATACAGAGTAATGGTTTGCTGGAAGCTCCAAGAATGCCATGTCCCTCACCACCAGATAACTTCTCTGAACATTTGGCCGTTTCACCCTTGGACTTTGTTGACATCATTCTTAAAGGTATTTTGTGGAAGAATGGTTTCACCTACTCAAAATCTCAGTAACACAAGAGCTGTAATGTAGTGTCAAGCTCTAGTTCATCCCCTGTGCTGCTATATAACCATAAATCATGAGCCTCACAGGAACTGATGGAAAAGGTTTACGATAGACTTTGGATTAAGTCCACAGTTCTGCACAGAATCTCTTTAGCTTGCAAAACCAAGTAGGAAATATGGCAGTGAGGATCTGGCATGAGAAAGAATATGTAACATGTAAACTGAACTGAATATGTGTTCATTTATTACCTTCCAGGGAAATGCTGATAAGGTTCATTATCTGCATCTCGTGGTCCGTGTGCTGCAGCTGTTGCTGAAGAATAGACCAAGAACAGACAGTAAAAGTCTTCAAAAGTATTACAGCTTGAACTGACTGTTGAAAATATCTCCTCAGTACCCAGCATTAAAGAGTAAACTGTTCAGAGCAAATCCTCAAGCCAGCTTTCAACAGAATTGGGCATGCAGTGTTAGATGCTCCAGTAAACGAATTGGTCTTTTCCCATGAAGCTGAGCACTAGCACTGCTCTTTGGAGGCCCATTGGAACTGTGGGTGTTCTACTTTCCCAACATCTGATTTTTTTAATGCAGCTGCCATTGGTTAGGAAGAAAACCTTAGATTTTAGCCCTTGAGAGCCTAGTACTGGGGTACTGGTGTAAGGTTGATCTCTGCAGCCTGAATTCAATGGCACTGCAAAAAGGTGATAACAAACCCCCCCCTGCAAAAAAAAAAAAGAAAAAGAAGACCTAAACCAAAGCAAAACACAGCAGTGCTGTTACTGAGCGTATCTTTTCAACAGAAATCGAGCTGTTTATCTATGCAATCAGAATTTGCCACCAGTAATGGACTTGAGGTGAAGTCTGGGATGTAAAACATTTGGAATGGGTTTACTGTTGGTGATGTAGCAGAGGAATACATCTTCCTAAAATGAAGCTCTGTGAGAATATTTCACAAGAAGTTGTTACATCAAGCAGCTTTGCCTAACATATTTTCTACTGCCAGATACTGAAGTATTCAGTGGGATTCCTGGAAATTCACTAATTACTGTAAAACAAAAATCTCTTCCCAGATATGATATCATTTGATTTTAACTTCTGATTGTGAATTAGCTGGTTTCTATGAAACTTCCCTGTTTGCTACGTATGGAGCAATCTACATTTATCTAGCTACACAAGGACTGATCCAGCAATCAGCTCATGGATGTTCCTCCCATTAAAGTAAATTGGGGGATTTTTCACATGTAACCATTGCAGGATCCAGCACTGAGCACTCAGCATGCTTAGGGAATTGATCTTTAATGATCCCTTTGAATTTTCTTGTCAAAAGTTTTCTTTTTTTTTTCCTCTTGGGTATCCTGAAGTGTTAAGCTCCAAGAGCTACGTTGCACAACATGAAGCAAGTTTTACTGAAGAATGACAGTGTTTAAGTTAACTCTAGTGGGATTTTGGTCGTACCTTATGTTTCCCATGTCCTCAGCTGCTGATCAGTGTTGCTGTCATCTACGTTCATTTTCTTGGATCTGAATGAGACATGCTACTTCAAGATTCTTACACATATTGTACAATTTTGTGTTGCTATTCACATAATGGGTTGTAAAGCACTGGAACACTCACCCACTCCCTCCCATTGGTGTTCTTCATGTTTTAATCACATAAAGTGTTTCCCCTTTTGGGTTTCACATGGAAATACAAAGATTTTCCTCTCGTGCTTTGAGGTGACAATCCCCTCCATAACCCTTCTGTTACCACTCATTCCTCCTTCATGTTGGCATTTTAACTCACATCTGAGCTCACAGCCCTTTCTCATTTGAAGAGGATTAATGAGGATCTTCTATGTGGTTCAGCTTCCATCAGTGAGATTTAAGGATCAGATCCAACAGCCACTGAAACTGAGGACTCCTTCTATTAAGTGAAAGCTAAGAGATGCTGCCTCACAAACAAAATGAAGAATGAAGCAGCATGGTGAACATAGAAGCACATCAAGAAGCATTTTAAGTGACAAAATAAAGGTATGTTCTTATGGGGTATCTTTAAAAAGCGTAGAAATCCAATGTATGTTCAGCTTTAATCAAGGAGGACAGGAGCCTTAACCTATCATTTATTCAGCATATGCTAAACTGAGCTTGCCTATGAAATATATTCTGTGAGTTATATCTTAATTGCATTTCCATTAGTAGCTGTGCTTTACATTGCTTCGCTGTTCCTGCATGACAATAAATACATGATTTCATGCTGTATGAAGCTTTCTGATTTTTATGAACTGCCATTGCCGTAACACGCTCATGGCCCAAATTAGGAGGAAGTAAGAAGCTGATGAGTGTGTAAGGGGGGGCAGAAGGGCAAAGAGTCCACCCTGTGCCCAAAGGGCTCTGCAAGCACTGGGATTTCCTCACTCCCAGCGCAGCTGATGCTGCAAGAAATAAATATTACCAAATGGAAGCTCTGGGGCTGGGGCTTTCCACCCAGGATGTGCGATGGATGTCACAGCTGGAGGGGAAGTGTTAGCAATTCGGGGCTGTCTCAAAGGAAAGGACACCACTCTCTGAACTGCTAGCACAACACAAGGTCTCTTTGGACAGCCCCAGCTCAAACACGCTCAGTTGGCAGTGCTAACAGGATGCTGACAGCCACCCCGAGCCGCAGTGACGTGACAGCTCACAGCAGCCCAGCCCTGGGCTCCGTCCATGAGCCGCCGCCGCGGGCAGCAGCGTGGGGCTCACACTGTGCTGCTGCCACTGAGCAGCATCACAGAGAGCTCCTGCGTGCAGGGCGTCCTCCAGCTAATGAATCCCCAGCCAGCTCCCTGTGCTCCCCCGGGCTGCACCCGTTGCCTTTGAACTGCAGCACAGGGCATACTTAGAGCAGTGCTTGGCTTCACCTCGCTTCTCACCCTGGGTTACAAAATGAGTGTCATGCACTGGCTCACATGGTTATTTTGGTTCCCTGCTCCTTTGAAGGTACGCGAGCACCGTCATGCATAATTATTTTGAAGGGCAGCATAAGAGTTTCACCATGGAATTAGTAACAATTCAGCACCGAAAGACAGAAATAGGTAACTAGATCAGCTCCCATGCTCCCAGCAGCTCTCAGGGATGTTCCTGTTTAGGAAAGGGTAAACAAGAGATCTGCTGCAGACGTGCAATGGCTGGAAGAAGGTCCTGTTAAGGACACAAGCTCTCACTGCACACATTTACTACCAGTGATAATTGCAAGGCCACGGTCCCTGCACTTAAAAGTGAATGACAGAGCAACCACAGTCGTTAAAGGAGGTGCAGTACCCTATAGCAATCCACATCACATCTCAGGGCTGCCAGCTCTGTCTCTCTATTAGGCCTGGGTGAAAAAGGTATCTGAGCCAGAGACCTAGGAGCTGAAGTTATCTCCAAAACAGGTTGCAAGTTACAGCAAAGTCTTTGTTAAAACAACCTGAGGCCAGGCAACAGGAACTCCATCCTCCCTGTTACCTCAGCAGCACTCGGGCTGCAGGTCAGACCCTTCTCCCACAGACTCAGCACCTTAAGGCTGAGCAGAGAAACACAGATGCTTCAGTGCTGCTGCTGCGCAAGTGCAGCGAGTCCTGAAAATAAAAGCCTTCAGCTCCACTGAATAGAGGCTGTGGTGCACATGGATGTGTTCCCACCAGTTCTCAGAGCTGACCATGAGCTGCTATAAATTGCTACGAAGAAGTACAAGCTTTGCCACCAAGCACCACACGTACACCTATGAAACATGCACAAAATAAACTGCAGAGGTGGCAGAAAGCATTACGGAGGATGAGCAGGCTAGAGAGGATACTTTATGGAAACCTGCAAGTCAGATGGAAGCTTTTTGTGCATGGAAATAGGAGAAAGAATGAAAAGGGAGAGCAGAGAGGGGATCCCGGCCCAGCTTTTCAGCAGCACAGAATTCTGCAGCCAGCAAGACAGCCTGTTACAGACTGCAGCTCTGGAGGGTGCATACGGCTCCTCTGGGAGCTGCTGTCAGTAGCTGGTGATGGCACAACGGTTTTTCCATTCTCCTTTCCCACCAGTTACACTGAATGGGACAACAGCGCTGAATTTCACAGAAGAAAATCCCAGCTAAAGAAAGAACTGGGAGGACAGGGATGGAAGGCACTGAAGAAAGCCCTCCTCAGCTGTCAGAGAATATGTACATATATACCCTATTTGAGAAGAAGCATCGACACTTCCTCTTCACCACTCTGCATCCCAGTTCCCACAGCTCCGCATCTCTCCACGTGATGACAACTGGGCTGAGTTGCAGGCAGAGCTGGAGGAGCCAAGTTTCGGAGCCAAGCGAGAGGGAGAGGCTGAACTCTTGGCTGACTCAGATTCTTTTAGAGCAGTCTCACCCATCAAGTTTTATTTTTTCCTGCTTTGTCCCTGGCTGGAGAAACTTGGAAACAACATGATTCAGTTCAAAACAAGAGCTGTTCTGCAGCTGCACTTAACAGATGAAACAGACGCAGAAGAGGGAATCTCAGCAACTGTAACACATGGTGTCTCAAGCACTCCGACGAGGGGATTGGGGAGAGGCAGGAAAAGGAAGGTCAGAGCATCAGCTCACCATCAGCCCAGAAGCAAGAAACCCCTCCAGTCCCACGTGCAGGGCTGGGGCTCCAGGCTCCCCACCCCAGGGAGCAGAGCTCTCAGCTTCCTGCCCTCTTCCCCATCTTTCATCCCACATGGCTTCCACGAGGAGGAAGAAGTTGAAAATGAGGTTATCAGGAAAAGTTTTTCCTGAAGGAAGAAGACGAGGGTAAAGGGGTTCTTAGCGAGCTCCCAGACAAACACTCTGCTTCCCCGAGTTTCCAGGTGACAATATATATTCTTTTGTATTCTGTTTTGAAGTCGCTTCACCCAGTGTATCCTGTCTCTCTCAGCTCTAATTTATCTCCATTTGTCATCCCTATCTACCATCACTGGCCCAATAAGTTTACAGAAGCCTCATGTTTTAGAATGTAACAAGACCTCTGAAGACAAATATTGAACTTTGTGTGGTATAACAGGTACATGCAGAAATCACAATACCATCACCTGAAGCTTGCTATGTAAGCCAGGATAAATACTCCCTTCTGATCTAAGGGAAAACATGCAGCATGGGCTAGTACAAAAGCATTAGTGGTAGATTCAAGTGTTAAAATTCATTTTAAATAAAGCCCTCTAATTTTAAATAAAGCCCTTTACAGCCCTTTACTGACAAAGAAGTCTACTTTTGACCCTTTACAATTACTTCCAGAAGGAGATTCACAGCGAGCTGGTCACCAGCAGCATGGAAACACACAGCAACCCGCCCTGAAGGCCAAACAAATTCCATCCTCACCAACACTGAGACTTAACAGGGCATGTCACTGTCTGCCAAGCACAGCCCCCTCCAACTTCAGCTTCCGTCATCCTCACCAGGCTTTTCTCGATCTCATTCTCCCCATTCCATACAACTTCTTCACAACGTGGGACCAAGAGGTATGAGCACAGCTTGGGCTGCTGTGAAATCACATTTCAATTCAGCGAGAGATATCTGCCTGCTAGAAAAACACTAGGAAATGCTAGGAACGTACCTTACTTTGCTATGAATCTAAATAGTTTTTCAGTTTATGATTTCATTTTGTAATGGTTCCAGGTGTGCATGTTTGGACTCCTAGATAATATGACCTTTCAATTTCACTGGAATTATTACTCACACACAAAGGTAATCTCTTTTCTGATATAAGGCAAGATAAGCTTCTACAGAATCCAGCAGTCCTTGATGTCTGCAGCCAAAGTGTTTGCTAACATGACGCACATTCACTGCTCAAGTCCATCCTGAAGGTATTCATGTACGTTATGGAGGTCACCTTAATACTGGATTTCTACTTCATGTAATAGTAAGCTATTTCCAGCAACATAATGTTGTCATATCAAAGCCTCAGCTACATTCTCTTATGATGAAATGGAGTTTTGGTTTTTAAATCCCTGAGGAAACCAAAGCTAAGCCCCACTGTGTTTCATACACTCTGCTGTAGCCCACCTCCTCATCCAGAAACAGAGCTCAGTTGCAGAGGCATTAATTTATGTCCTCCAAGGTTTTAACACTGCTGTTGCAAAAAAAATACACACACACACACACATATATGGTTAAAAACTAAAGGACCACTAAACATGCAGCTCCTAGTCTGCATTTCCCTGAGACGTGAAAAATCTGTGCTCATTTACTTTTATTTATGATACAGCATTATCTCAAAATAAACAGTCTTCAGGTGTTTTGTTTTCCAGCACAGTGATCGAGTCCCAAGTGTCAGAAGCCTCATGTTCATTTTATTCCCCAAAAGGAATGAATTAGAACAGCACTGAAGGATGAGAATAAAGAGAAATAAATCAGGAAAGCCATGAAAAGAGGAAGGTAAATAGGTAAGAATCTTGTGTATGTTTGGTCACTTTCACCACTGCAATTAAATGGGTGTTGTTTCTATGATGATGACAAATAACCCTGAGAAACTCCAGGTTACACTGTCACATATTTGTATTTTGTACAGAAAAGGATTCCTTCCTCTTTTGCGGGGTAAGGTACATTCCAGATATATATATTGATAAAAAAAAAACAAACAGATCCAAACACACTCAAGCACAGGAAAACACACACTGCATTGCAAAGCAAGACCTTCTCTCTGATGGGGAAGAACATTAAATTTACCCTCCTCTTCCAGTTCAGCCAGTTGTGAAACTGAAAGGGAGCACCCCAAATATCTGCTTGCCATAACATCCTCAGCCTTAGCTACATGGAGCTACTTGAGGAAAGCTGCAGTTCCAAGAGCAGTGATCTTCCAAGAGTCACTCAGGGGTAACGCCATCGAGAACCTTGTCTCTGTCCCAAGGTATATTTGTGAAAGCCCAGCCTTTCACTGGAAGGTTTTAAAAGTATTTCAGCTTTTCCTTAATCTCTTCTTAAGAAAGTCCATATGACTGTAAATAAAACATTATCCAATTCTGCCTTCTTTGGCAGAATCAAAGGCTACAGTGAGCATTACCTGGAGAATAATGATTATCCTGAAAAATAATAACGTGGTACAACCATGGAGTTGGTTCATCAAATATTTGCAGAATACACACTCCTTGTGTCTGTGTGAACACATTTCCTTCATTTAGAAAACCCTTATTTGATTTTATAGAGATAAAAGATGAAAATGTTGCTGGTCTGCCTTGCCATGTGTATTAAAAATATATCAGTGCCGCTCATTCAGATGTCACGTCATTAAAATAACAATTAACCCTCAAACCCCGCTGACCAGAAAGAAAAACAGTGAAGCATAACGTGCTCTTTGTAATGTGGATCTTCTATACACTGGAAACACCAGTGGTTATGTTCTACAAGGAAAAAATAGCACTCCTAACCAAAATAATTACATGATCTTAAAACAAACAAACAAACAACAACAACAAAACCCACAAAAAATCCCACACCTGTTTTGTTCACCAGGGATTCTTTCACTCCCATGTCAGATAAGAACACTTTGGTCTCTTCAGTCAATATTTGAGAAGGTGTGAAACCTCCACTTTCTGTCTTCAATAACACGCTGCTTTTTGACACAATAAACACCATACTCAGCTCATTTTTTTTTTTCTATCTTCTTTAAATATTAAAGGAAAAACAAGGAGGTTTGTTCTCATGGCCTCTCCCTTTTTTTTTTTTTTTTTGTATTTTTTTGTGTGTGTGTGTGTGTGCGTCCTTTTGCTGGACTGAAAAGTTAAATAACAACTAAAAGTTACCTGCGTTTGTCACCATGTCAGGCCGGGCCTGGTGGATGACTCAGGCTCCAGCTATTCTTGCCCTTGATTACAGTCACGAAACATTTTATGGGGATGTTCAACTCCAGTCCCTGCCAGGCAAATGACAATCTGACATACAGAGCAACAATGTGTGTCTGTTCTGCGGAAAAGGGAAGTTGTATATGTGCTAACAGCAGCAGCAATCCTGAACCTAAGACTCAACAGGGAAAAAGCTTTGCAAGCCATTTCCTTACGCCAGATCCATCACCACTGAACACAGGTTTGCTCAGCACAGAGCAGTCAAATAAATACAATCTTTACTGAATGAATGAAAGCTGCCAACTTCTCGTGCTCCTTGCCTATGAGAACTGATGTCCCAGAGAAATTCTGGTGCCATTTCCTCCCTCCACGCACAATGCATTCCCACAGCTGAGCTCTATCTGTGCTTTGTCTGACTGGGAACCCTCTCCAATCCGAATTTCCCTGGGGTATATTCCAGCAACAGAACTTTGAGATTTACAATGGAGTCCAGAGCTATGAAGAAATACAGAAGGTTGAAATATAGAAGAACTGTTGAGAGGAAGGAGGTGGATGCTTAACCACAGAACTATTAATTGCTTTATTTAGAGTATGTTGGCAGCTTCAGCTGAACAGAGCAATCAGGTTAAGAAGATGTTGTTCCTCTCCACTCCCTCTTTTCCTCTCCTTCTGCTCACAGATACTGACTGGCAGCAAGGCATTGGTTTGTGAGGTAAGAGATACTAGGGGAAAACAAAAGGAAGGAGAAGACAACAAAATAGCTCTGTTTTATTTGGCAAGTATCAGAACTTAGTGGGTGTGCTCTGTGACTGAGCACCAAGCGAAGCCCTGCAGGGGACAGAATAGGCAGAAGCAAAGCCAGTTCCTGCATTCCAGTCTGCTTTGGGCAGGACCTATGCACAGGATTTCTCCAATGGGGGCAGCTCCAGGCACGCTCAGAGGCAGAGCTCAGTGCCTGGGGAATGCAAACTCAAACAAGGAGTTGAGTTTGGGCACCCCCAGCACCGGGCAGCCACACACTGGAAACACTCTGGACTGTGATTTAAAACACAGGCAGCTCAGCTTCCCTCTGAATCCCACCTTAAGAATCAAAATGCTTTAATGGATGCTGTGTTGCACGTTGTCCTGTAAAGCGCAGCGTTTGCTAGGTGTACGTGCATCAAGGCTGTGTGAATTTTTATACTGCGTATGAACAAGTGAATATCAACTGACCCTTTCACTGTAAATTGATGCTGAGAAATCTGACAAAGTAACTTGACACACCAGTGTGATATGTCAAGCAGGTATTCCCTTTATTACAGCCCTGGGTGCATGGGGGATCTCTCCACCAAACGTGCACACCAAAGAGAGAAACGACTGCACATTTAAAGGCATAACACATTAATATTCATCACATTCCTAAGATATGGACAGAAATTCCAAAGTGAGTGACAGCTCCGGTGCTCATAGGATTAAAGCTAAAAGTAAATCTCCAGATGTTAAGGGAATTACATTTTGTTGCCAGCAAATCTGCCTCCTCATCTTCACAGACTCCCCCACTGAGTTGCAAACAGCAATTCCACTTATCTTCTCTGGACCCTCCATTGTGTTGTAAACAACCACCCTACCCACCGTTGTGTTGTCCTTATCTTCATGGGACCCCCCTTGTACTGAGTTACAAACAGCAGCTCTCTTCTGCAGTATGTGCATTTCTATGGTCCCTGAGATTCTTCCTAAAGTTTCCTGTTTGCTCAAGCTATGACGCCTAGTTTAGATTCAATCCAATTCAATTCCTTGATTCAGATCTTTCCCTGAATGCCCTCCTTCTCCACTCTCATTTTTCCAGGTTGATTCTCCAGTGTGGTAATGACTGCCACACAAAATATATCTGGAAGGCACTCATTTACTGCAGCTCTAATAAGTCCACCCAATTCTTTGAATCGATAGTTATTGGGAATATCTTTAAGAAACGTGTGTTAAACAGTGCCACTGAAGGTACAGGCAGAGGAGAGAAATGGGGAATGTTATCCTTAAATGCTTTTGCATGTTTGGTTAGATATTTCACATGGAAACAGAGGTCTCTGCTACATATACAACACCTCCTCCATGACACGTGCAGGCTGGGACAACTGTCTTCTATATCACAAGGGCAGAGGTTTCAGAAGCACCTAAACACCCATCAGTCTAAGATACAACAGACTCCATTTACACAGATTTCAGCAGGGTGAGCCACTGGATGATGTTGCAACTTTTAAAATCCCCGTAAAAAAGGGTGCTCAAAACGAGACCCCTGAACTGTGTACTAAAACCTGCCACAGGTGTTGAAAAATGGGACAAGATAACCACAAATAATTACTTTCTTCTGTACTGAACACTGCAAAAAACAGAGTGCACAGCAGGGTTTTTGCTTCATGCTTATCATAAATGATGCAGCCTGCCCAAAGATAAAACACAGTAATCACACCATTAACTCATGATTCCTCATAGTAACTGAAGATGTATAGTCTTTGAAAAATCAAGGTTGTTATGGGGACCCTGGAAAGTTCAGATTTCAAAGTACAGTAACAAATTGTCTATAACCATAGATAAGCACTTATATGCGATGAAAAAGTTGTATTTCATATGGGAGGTCTTTACAGTGTTCTGAGAACAGCTTCTGTTACATGACCTGTAGGGGAATACAATAGGCTCAAGTAGCTGCCATGAATATTTTACACCAAACTTTAATATGTTTCAACTTACACTCACCATTAAACATTCAGTGGCTGAAAAGAAAGCTCTCCTTATGCCTTTGTCATTCACATTTGGGTCTTTGTGCTACTCGGTGCAATACACGGATGGTCCTTTTCATCATTTTCACCTTTTTCTTGAGCTTTGCTTGTGACGATGGGGAGCTGCTTCCAGACCATGAGGACTGTCAAAGTGGAATTCACTGCAGAAGAGAACAGAATCTGACAAACTGTCCGGCAGGTATTTGGAGATAATACAGCAGAGATCATTAGCTTCTTTAGAATGTTTTTCTGTCACATACTGCTCAACAACAAATGTAACCAGACATTAATTGTGTTGAATGCTAGAGGGGCCCTTAGATAATGAATTAGTATAGCAGCAGTTCATATAATAAAAGGAAGTAGGCTTAATCAGCTACTGTAGAGCATTCAATATTACTATAAAATTCATATATCCAAGGACTTCCTTTTTGTACTGCATTAAAAAAAAAGGCAATATTGAAACCAGGCAATATTTTTAAATGAGCCATGATTCATTTTACTGATCTTGATGTCAAAATCTAAATAAACCACACTTTATCTGAACAGTAGAGGCACTAACTCTATCTAGTGTACATAATAAGGCTGCATTATACAAGAAAAACTGAAGATATGTTTTTGGTTTTGTTGTTCACAGGCTTTTTCTGCCCTGAAGGAAGCACCACGCCAGTTCCATGTCCCCGGGGCACTTTCCGTTCCGAAGGAGCAGCACTGACACCACGCAGCTGCTTGGCGTGCCCTGTGGGTTTCTTTAACCCCATGCCTGGCCAAAAAGCGTGCCTCCCATGTGGCTCAGAGGCTGCACAGCCCAGAGAAGGGCAAGAAACGTGCATCTGTCTTGGGAAAGGCCAGGTGTTTCAGGTACGTGGACAGTTCTGTAACAGCTGTTCAGTCCTAGTGGAGTTTGCTATTACTTCACTTTGATTGTTATTCTCTTCACCTCAAATGCACTGTGTCCCTCTCTCTTGCACTGGCAACCTTCAGTCCCACATCTCATTTCCATGTACATGCATTCACTGGGCTGAAAATAGCATAGCAGACCTACACATGTTCTGAGATTTAGGGCTACCCCTCTTCTTTGTGGGAAGGTAAAGATGGTGTGTATGGGCTCCAAGTTTTCCCCTGAACTCAGCCAAATAAGGCACAATGCTTAATGTAGCAACATGCATAACAATAGCTGCATGAGGCTGCAGGTTTCTAAGTGAGTACCTGTTTTTTTCTCCCAGGCTCGTGATGCTCACTGCACATGCCCTCTGGGTTATCAGAGCTCTCTGGATGGCAGAAGACATTGTGTCAGAAGAGCATATGATATTTGTCGAGATTCAGCCTCCCGAAATCAGGAAGGACGGTGTCTAACCCAGAAGCAATGGACTCACTATTGCTCCGAAAAGGTGTAGTATTTTTCCATCGGTCAAATCCAAGATCCACGCAAAAATTGCCCTAAAAGAAAACTCAGTAGCTCTTCTTTTGCTAGGCACAGGTAGCATGAGAACTGAGCATTGTTAGCATTTTCACAGAATGTTTTAACTCTTCTTCAAGCTGAAATTTAAGAAGCCACACAGGAAGCCCAGATTTCCACCCTCGTTTAAGGAGGATTGGTCATTATTCGTCTTTCAAGCAGCTGCTTTATTCCCTTTTCCTCCTGCAGGTTTGTACTGTTCCAAGGGATTATCAAGGCTATGACAAGGTTCTTGGCCTCTGCATCTGTCAAACTGACCGTCTGGAGAACATCTGTGATTCTCAGTGTAGAAGGCAACAAAGAGAAACCCTGCAAATCACCTGTGCAGAGGAAAATCCTCAGCTTTTTATCACTTACAGAAATGGGAGCAAGGTAAAAGCTACTGTTATTTTCAGAATCTACCTATTTTTGATAAACTTTCTAGACTTTGAGTAATTCTTTTTATCAGATAACATCATCTTTTTTAAAAAATTATTATTCCCTTAGAGAAGTACAGAAAGCAACAAAAACCCCAGACACTATTCTGTTATACACATAACATATTTTTTGTAGCTGGCCTTACCTTGCAACTGTGTGAAAAACACTTTCTGAGTTCTTTTTCTATTAGGCTGCCATTCCCTTAGAAGAATTAAGAACAGTTCTACTAGGATCGTATTTCCCTTTAAAAGACGTCTGCACTTCAGCACAAAGCAAATACTCCCATGCAGCATACATCATGAGAACAAGTGGTAAGGAAAAGGATAACAGAAGTGATAGTTTTAGCTACGTGTTGACTTGTATTATTAAATAGGTACTAAATGACTTTTATAAATAACTGGCCTTACCTTCTTATTTTTAACACAAATAACAAGCAATTTGATACTTACATCTGGTAGGATGAGGTAATGCTAAGTCACTACTCAGTCCTAGAACACTGATCTGAGTGCTATATGTTTCCACTATTCCAGGAATGGACAGACATTCAGTGATTCCCTTCCACTCTCATTTTCTAAACAGAGCTGAAAAGTATTTTTGCATGTCAAAGGGCTCCCTTCTCACAATCCTTTATCCGTATAGATTTTATTTTGGGCTTCAGATTTTGATATGAATTTATCAAGAGAATTAAGAGGGAGCTAAGTATTCTTTTTTTAAGTATCCAAGGATAGCTTTTAGCTGTGAGCCAAAAGCACTTTTTGTACAATTGAATGAAAATTTAGTAATAACAATGGGATGCAGTCATTTCCCTATGGTACCTTGACACAGGTTCATTGACTACAGCCAAGTTAAGCCAGCTGATGCTTAAGGAGCAGGTCTTGCAACACCAAACAAACCCTAAAGCCTTTGGATGAGGCCCAAGTGTTTTAAAGCACTGCCCTAGAATAAGAAAAATGAACTGAAAAACATGTAACTTGGTTTGAGGCTTTGTAAGCTTATAGAGTTTGGTAAGATGATACATTATGAACTAGAAAAAAAAAACTAAAATCCAACTTATTGAAAACCAGAAGTAATTGATCTTTCTTATATTGCTTCAGAGAAAGGATTTTTAGGAGTGTATAACCCTGACCCACAGCTATTTCACAACTTCATCATGCTGAACGTGGCTTTGTCGCTTCACAAAAATGGGTCTTCCTCCGCAGCAGCTCCAGGTAAGTCCTCACATTTGGCTACAAAGCATATATTTAAATACAGTTTCACTAAGGTTTAATTGTGCTTCAACCATCTCCAGTACTGAACTAAAAAGGAAATAGAAACCAACAGACCTTACCATCTTTAAATAGCCAGAAAAGCTGTTCACACTAAGCATAGTGAAGTGAAAGAAAAAGCTGACTTCCCTGCACTGCATATCGGAGCCTCTCACTTTGCAACCCAAGCCCATGAGCCAGCAGTTACCTCCTCCTGGCCCCTGTCTCTTCCCCAGAGGTGATGAGGAACTGCCAGGTGGTACCTGGATGCCTCCACCTGGGTGCATATAGCTGGCACGTGGCCCCCTCACTGCAAGGGTAGAGCCCAGGAGGAAATGTCAGGGATGAGCTCTCTTCCATTCCTCCCACATCTCTCCTTTGGCTTGATCCACTCTCTTTTGCTTCAGTCTGCAATTCTGATTTACACCATCACCTCCATAGCTTTTGCCATTTCAGATCGCTACCTCATTAGTTCCACTTACATTCTTCTTGGAGAGCAGGACTTTTAGTTCCTCTGTGTCTCCAAAGTTATCCTCAAACCCATAGCCAAGCCAGATTTGGCTTAAACACAAGGAGACAGATTCCTTAAAAAGGCTGCAGATTTTGCAAGAAGTTCTGCTTCTTTAACAGATGTGCTTCAGCAGAGCCATTGCAAAAGACAAGAAAATGTGGTGCAAAATTATCCATTGTCAGGAAGATGCCAGTGGCATTGTTGTCTTTACAGTATACCTTGCTCTGGAAGACAGATTTTGCATCTATAAAGCTTAGTCATAAAAGCAAATAAAAAATGCTGTATCCTGCAGCAATTCTGTAGATAGAAAATCATTGCCAATGATCCCAACATAATGGTCCAAACCTGTGTTTTACAGTTAATTCTGATCATGAAGAACCCAGATCTTCCCTGGTACAAAGTCTGAGACCTTCAACCTCAGCATCAAAAATCATATTTAGTGGCATCTTAAATCCTACCACATGCATTAATGCAAATGTTACCATTGTGTTCATTGTCTCCAAGGAGCATTACCCAGTTTATGATGTGTAAGTACAAACCCTGAATGTAGAACTTGGCTAACGCACTTTTACGTGACGGCTGAAGTTTTCACATCTCTCAATATAGAACTCAGAGGAAACATGACTAGGAAGAGCAGAAATCTCATTATTAAATGTACTTCAGTGTCTTTTTGACAGAAAAGACATCATTGCATAGCTGGAAACTGCATTTAAGAGATCAGGAAAGCAATATTCTCTCCTTAAAATAAATAAAACCAAATATATACACGCTGTTCCTGGTGCCCTGCTGATGCTATTGGTGACCCATTAAAAGGCAGACCTGTCTTAATACTTCTGAGAGTTGACTTCTCACTGGCTTGTGCTTTACATTCCCTCTAATTCATCTTGATTCCTTTTTCTTTCTGTAGTCGTTGAGCTAAGGTTTAGGTTTTGATAAACGAATCCAAATAGAAACAAGCACATTCTTCTGCACTGCAAACCTTAGGAGCTCTGCATTTGCTGCTTTTGTTTCCGTGGGCAGCTCTGTAGATCTCTTCCCCTACGGCCTATTTTCATTTCATTTCTGGCATTCATCCAGTTTGAAAGCAAAGAAGCAACAAAAGGGACAGGTAATGCTTAACAGAACTTTACATGTGGGTTCCATGTTGGCATCTGTGGCACTGAAACACTTACAAGGGGTCCCAGAGGCTATTTCTTCACTTCTAAATATCCATTCTGTGTAGGGTTAATTCCTGCTACGTTACATGCATCTGTCCGGGGAGAACTGCTTGGAGCAACCTCCAACACAGTGCCACTGTGTGGACAATTAGAGGTTGAGCACCTAAACTCGAGCTAATCCTCGGCTATTTAGTGGCATAGATGAATCTTAAGCAGCAACCAAGGCTTGCTAAATTAAACCTACACGTACACAGAATCCAATGACAACAACAGACTTTTGAACTTTTGCTCCTAGGAGCAACTTGTACAACACAAACGCCGAATTTGACTGGGGGGACTTTCGAAGACTTGAAGAGGAAATAAGAGCAGCTTCCCAAACCTTCCTCTTCTTCCTTTTCCAGTTCCAGCACCCTGGCACCTACGTGTTGCAACTGAGCAGCAATCAGCACAAAAAAATGGTTGGTATCGAGGAATGCTGTCTTTGCATTTTCAATATCCCTCTCAGAAAAGCCTTTAATGTTCCAAATGATGGTTTGGAATTCAAAGGAAATATTAAAGATGTGAGTGAGCATCTTTTCGTTTTTACAGCCGTACTGCACAGGTGAATGCAGCAACAAATGTGTGTGTTTTCATGCACAAGCATTACATATGAGTGCAAAATGGTGCAGCTGCTGCGAAGTTTGACTCGATGTCATAGCCAAAATAACACTTCAGATTTAAATCACTGCGCATTCTTAAATAATTTACAATGACAGTGACTGGCATATCTGCTTATGTTTGTAAGTACATTAGGGTGATGCCACTTGGAGGACAGTGTTATGAAGAGGGACCATTCTTCCCCACAACTCCCAGATATGTTGTGCAGGTGGGCATTGCAAGAAAACAAGACCTCCTACTGAAACCTGACTGGACAACAATTATTGGAGTAATCACGGGACTTCTCACATTGCTTATTACTTGTGTGGTGTTGACAGTAAGTAACAATTATACAAAATCTCTTCTTAAAAGGTATTATAAGATTTTGTACAATGAACCCACAAGCCACCTCTTCCCTCAGGCATCCCCTGTAAAGCTGAAAATTTTGGCTCAACCTCATATTCTATACATGGGGTAAAGTCATCCCTGTGAATTTATCCAACCACCTTGATGCTCCAGGATATTTAGCTGATACATAGGCAGGGTGGAGGCATGGAGACACTTAAGGTACAGCTAAATTTCATTCCTATTCTCTGGTTCATTAGATATAACCACGTAATAAAATTCTCCACAATATACATCTCTTCAGGAAGGATGGATGAGATGACAATTAACTTTTTTTTTTTTTTTTTTTTAACATATGCACAAACCTGTCTTAAAATACAGACATAAATAACTCCTGGAAAGTTATTATAAAGAACTATCAGTCACTGATGTGTTTCTGCAGTGCTCCTTCATGTGGCTTGCAGTTCTTCACTGATTATTCAGACAGAAGTCCCTGTGAGCACAACATACCTAAGATCAGACATGCTGATTCACAACAAATGAAAAGGACCTTCAGACTGTAAATCCCCCAGGCAGCCCTTACTTTATGTTTGTAGTGTGTCCTGAAATTAACAGGCTTTTTCTGCAATCAGACTACTGAAGTAATGGTAGAAGATGTAATTTATTCATCCAGCATATCTAAAAAATGTATAACTATACTTCCTTCCCCTTGGTTTCAGCCTCATCTGCTAAGATTAGTAATTCTTCTGCCTTAGAACTGACCACCCTAGTGAGGTACTTAGAAAACAAACCCCCAGGGTCTTTGCCTAGCAGGTAACGATGCATCCTGCTTGTTGAGTGACTAACACATGAATCACAAAATAGAACTTGTCCCAGTGTGAGAAAGAACTTACTTGTTCAATTTTGTTGTGTCTTGCAGCTTCTCTGTCAGGGATTTAGCTGGTCACAGAAGGGCACTGCCTGCCCTCCATTTCGAAGGCAACAGCTGAAATACAGTCTGGACAGATATTCCTCCAAAGTACCAACAGTTTTTCCCATCAAAAAATATCACCCCTGGCTGCAGAACAAAGGTAGCATGGATGCTGACTCTTGCAGCACTGGTGGAACAGGTCAGATAACAAAAAGGGTAAATAACAGTGGGGCTGCCTGGTTTCTTGCATGTGTGGAACCAGGATCCCATGTCTGGCAGTGTGCAATGGCCCAGATTTATTGATTTGCACAAAGTCTTTGTTCAGAAAACAGTTGTGGAGTGAAAAAGTCTAACAAATGAACATTCGTGTTTCAGCCTGCTCCCTGAAAAAGGGTGATATTTGGGAACCTGAAGAACAGATAGACCTCGAGTCCTTTAATACCAACGTTTTCTTTGAACTTTTGCTGAGGCAGTCACGGTCAGTCACAGCCAAACTGGGCCATTTCAAAGAAGAGGTAAAGTGTATTTTGGGGCTCCTCATTTGTGCGGGTAGAGTCTAAAACAAGTAACTTCAGTGCTTCCCATTATCCATTCTGTATGTACTTTATTTCAAATTTGGTGTTTTAGAACTTGAAGCACTGACATATATCCATATTCTGAAACATGTTGTCTATACCATGGAATATAGTGTGAAGTGCAGTGACCTTCAAGCGGAACATTTTGATTTTCTTATGACTCTGCTCTGCGCATTTTTGGAGAGGGACTTCATCTCCCAGCTCCAACTTTTCATCTGGAAAATAGAAGTAATACAGATTAGCTGGTACATTTGAGAACCGTAGATTAAACTGAGGAGAAGTAAATATAAATGTAGTGACACAGATATGGAGTCTTACTCTGTTATTTGAATTTCATCATAATCTCACAGCTGAAATCAACGTTACTGACCTACAGTAACTGTGATGAATGTGTCTGGAACACTCATCTAACTGCATTTTTGGCTTTAGGGACAGGAGCAGGGGGAGCTGCATTGCAGCACACAGTTAACAGATGAGTCGTGTGGAGGGAGCATTGTACCATAACCTCAGGAATGCTAGCATGAAAATGTTTTATACTGAGGACTCAGGCATGTACTTTTGTTACATAAAAAGGCACTGATGTTATAGAGATTTACTGCCTTTGTATCTTTTACAGTCCTAATTCCTTCTTTTTTTGATTTGTTTGTTTTTGCCTTAGGTGAAAACTGTATATCGTAACCTTACAAGTGAAGTATCTGCGCTGAAAAACCTTTGGATCATGACACTAAATATCCCAGAAGAGATAGAGTCTTACGGGAGCACGACGACGGAGAATTACTTAAAAGCAAAGCAGCAGGTAGAGCTCAGTTCTGCAGCATTTACACATGGAATAGCAAATGACATCTGCAGTGCTCACTTTCCATAAATGTGGGTATGGTCATTTAGAACATCATTTTTGTAATTGTAAACATTTCATATGTCATAGTCTGCAAAACAGTGAACGTTGTATGACTGCAAGCAACAGGCTGTGCTGGAACTTTTAAGGCTTTTGCATTTGCTGCTACTGCTTCATGCTAAGGCAGAAGCATCTCTGAAAGATTACTCACTTCAGTTTTCTTGTTCTGTCTGATGGACCCATACATCTGAGCTCTTTCGGTGTCTCTTTCATAGCAGAGATTTCTGCCTTGGGAACAGTGCACATTTGTCTGCGTTAGCATGTATGACATCTTTTTTTCCACTTCAGAACTGTGTTTGTTTACATTCTTACAAAAATTCTTAGAATGGAAAGGTTTTGTGTCTTATAAGCAGAAATACACTCATTGTCCCACTAGGAAAAAATGTGTATGCTACACAGTAAGTGGTTATAAAAGTTACTTTTATTAAGATCCTGCTAAAAGTTCTGCATCACTTGTTAAAGGACATCTTGAGTTATGAGCTGATTCAGATCTGGATACTTATCACCTACATGCTGGGTAATCACAGTTCAACATATTAGAGTCATCAGCATGTACGTGCTCCAGTTCAAATGAGTGGATCAAAATTATTTGTAATTTCTGATCTTTGTTATTTTAATAAAAGACAGAAAAGTTGGAATTCCTGTTTACATTTAAATACAGCAAGAGAAGACAAGTTTGGATCTTATATCCCACCTAGGCAGAAGAAGAGATGCAGCACAGGAAGCAGTTGGCTGCAGAATATGAGGAGGGTGTGAACAAACAGATGCAGTTACTGCAGCATGATCTGAAATGTCAGGAAGAGCATTATGTCGCGTTCAATTCCACCCTGAGAGAGGCGATGAGGTTGGCAGAGATGCTGACAAACAAGATGGCCTGTAAAGGAAGCCCAAATACGTGGTTACAGTCGGACTATAAAAGGTGATAAATGTACTGAAAGCTTCTGCTACAACTTTGTTTGCTAGCTGGAAGCATTTGTGGCAGGTGATTGGGTTGGCTTGTGTTTGGCAGTGCATGCATCTGGAGGATGAAAAATTCTTCATGCAGAGATAAGATGATGGTGTTCATAATCTCTGTTAATCTACCAGAGATTGTGAACAGATGTTCTAAATCTCAGAGCCATGAAGTGAAGAGACTGCCATCAGAATCTAGAGGACAACAATCTTTTGAGGATGTTTTCTTTCACTACCAAATGATTTCTCTCTGTGATATTATGCCAGTTGATGCCAGTGTACAAACTACGCTCTGTCAGGACTTAGAATGGTCAGAATCAGAATTCTGTGATTAACAAGAAAACAGAAAGAAGAGAATTTGGTATTTTTACTGCAGTAGCCAAAGCAAATACTCATAGAGCTCTCTAAGAGCCAAAGTGCAGAGATCATTTGCATGTCCTTCCAAGCTCTTCCTCTACTGCTGCCTTGAAATTATTTTACCTTAACTTCACGTGGCAAGTAAGCATCTTTTAAATTCCAGCCTTTTAGCCCAGATAGATGCTGCAAGCAACAAGATGTCAAGCATAATAATAACAGAGAGCCACCGCCTCAAAGCATGGGGAGTGCTGGGTGAAGGAACAGGAGCTCACCTACTTAACAAAGCTAAAACCAGGATCCTTACCAAACAGGAGCTTGTGGGTAACTACAACCTCTAGAAATTCTTTCCAAAATGATGCTAGGATGTAAGGAAATGTAGGCAGGAAGGTGCACCTGTGCTCCTTGTGATGCTTTCGTAAATAGGTGATGAAAGAACCAATAACAAAATGAAGAGAGATGTATGCTGAAAAAGATGTCCTCATTGATTTCTCACTAACAACTCATGAATTAAGGGGCTGTTACAAAAGCAGAGTCATCAGCAGAACTTTCTTCTGCATTGTTCCTCAAAAAGAGTGGATTTCTGAGGGGATAACTGCTGTTTTCTTCCTCCCCTACTGTGCATTGCTTTTAGACCCCAGTGGCAATGCCCGGGCACCTGATGTTGTCTCTGTGGATCCTGTCACTGGGCTGTTAACCCCCAGCCCTCACTGTGCCATGCTGCTGGGCAGCCAGTGCTCTGGGCCAGTACCCAGCAACCACTTCGTGCACCCAGGCACTGGGAAGGTGCTCCACGTGGCTGGCAACGTCGGTTATGATCCCATCAGATCTAGGCTGGTCTGTACTGTTGATTCTGCTTCAGGTAAGAGCTACTATGAAATAATGGGTTCAGTTGCTTATTTGTGGAATACATGGCACTGGAGGATATTTCTCTTCAGCTAAATACAAGACTCAGTGTGAATAAGCAGTATTAGATGTTGTAAGGCTTGTATACAGTGAAGTATTGAAATATTCTTTATTTCTGACATACTTCTGTCTGTCTGCTTTTAAACCATAAAAAACAATTTATATGCCTCACTCTAAGGAGAAGGCCGAAGTACAAATTAAGTCTAAAAACAAACTAACAAAAAACCAACCATAAAGCTGGGATAGAGGGCTCAACATTCATTCATTTAGCTCTGGGCCTAAAAAGATTGCAAGCCTTTAGTATGAGCACTCTCTCAAAGCTCTATAGACTCTGTCCTGAGCTCTAATGCCTCCTTGCCTTGAGCATTAGTGCACGTAACCATGCTGTATTGCTTCTGGATCTACCCATAGGTGAGCGTCAGAAGCCTGAAGTACCCATATTTCCCTACATTCCTTACCCAGTTTGTCCTGACACTGGCCTACCTGTGAAGACAAAACTTCCAGCCCTGTGTCCTGAAAAAATATTTGGCCTCGGAGGACTGATGGCAGATCCAGTGACAGAAATAGAAGTACCGGTGCTTGGGGTCACAATCCACCCTCACAGTGGGCAAAAGCTGGCTGTTGGTGGGACGTACCTCAACCCCATCACTGGCACATTGACACCAATGGAGATCGGGGGTCCTATGATGGATCCAGAAGGCAAGATTGTCCCGATACTCGGGGTTGGTTTGGATGGTAACACTGGTAGGTGAATTCTTTATGAACTGGTAAATGAGGTATCCCCATAATTCACTGATTACAGGCGTGGGAGCCTAAAGCCGTCACTTTCACCTTCCACCTTGTCCTGTCAAGACAACTCCACACCTCAGCTTTTACTGAAAGAAGTCCTTCTCTTTTCTGTGGTTGTATTTTATCACTTTAAAAGTCAGTAAAACTGTCTGCTGAAACTATGAGAGACATTTGAGGTACTGCATGAACAAATATAGCTATGAAACACGTGACTGAAGTTGATTTGGACTAGATGATCATCTGAGGTCCCTTCCAATTCCTGACATTCTGTGATTTAATGGTCCAATTGCTCTGTTAAAATAATGAATCAGCAAGAAATACATAATTTAGGGGCTGGGGAGCGTGAAGTTCTAGACTTTTTAAAAACATTTTCACATACAGCTGCCAGGTGATACCTGGTGATGTCCTGACTATTTCCTGTTTCTCCATTACAGGAGAAGTGATACCTCTAGGTGGGCTGACAGATCCTTCTGGAAACCTGATGCTTCTTGGAGATTCCTTCATTGAACCTCTGAGTGGGAAAATCGCCCGAGTGCAGGGAGCTCATCTGCAGCAAGACAAGGTGCTGCCCCACGGTGGCAGTTACCAAGCAGTGCTGGAAGCTGAGTGGTTGCTATCCCAAACCCGTGTGGTGAATGCTCTGCAGAAGCTTAAGGCATCGATTTTGGAAGATACCTGCCTAGCAGCAGACAGATTGGCAGAACTAAAGGCTTCAGTAGAAGAAATGAAGAAGTCTTTCACCTCTAGATTTTACCATGCAATGCACTGCTTGCAAAGCCTCAAGAAAAAACAAGAAATAGCTTCAAATGTCAAGAGTAATGGTGGGAATCTGGGTAGGTATACAACAGCCTGTTTTAAAGAGTAAAAGGGTGCCATTGCCATTATGACTACAGTAATGAACAAGTTGCCATCACAGAATTTGTCCAAAGTATTAGCAGTTAAAACCTGGGGGAGGTTTTTGTCAATATAGCCATTCTTAAGCAAATCATAGAAGCATAGAATGGCTAGGGTTGGAAGGGACTCCAAGGATCATCACGTTCCAACCCCTGCCACAAACACTATGAGGAACTCTGCCAATATTGTTTGTAAGCTGTAGCAGAAGTAACATATCCATTCTGCTTTTGTCAGCCTATGGAGGTCTTTCCATCAGTCTAATATGTTACGTTTCTCATCTTATCTTTTGGGGAACAAACTAGGTATGGTCAAATATCCCGGCACAGAGATGTGGATCCCTGCAGTGTTTGGAATGAAAATCCCAGATCCCGGTGGGTCCAGTTTGATGGTGCCAATTCTGGGAATAGACTTGGACTGGAATAGCAGGCAGCCTTCCCCGCTTGCAGGAACCATGGAAGATGGAAATGGAAATGGTAGAACAATAAATTGAATTTTATTATTTTAACAGTAAAGAGTAAAGGACTTCTCTATCATCATCTGCATTCACATTATTTTCAGAAACAAGAAATCACTCTACCAGGGCAGATCAGTTAATGTCTCAACAATGAATGGAAAATATCTGAATGCATGGTGCTGACTTTCAAAACAAGCAGAACCAGAAAAATGGTGAATAGGAACTAGGACTGAGACCAAATCACACTGCAGCTTTCATTCATTCAGAAATCTGATCATTAGGGTTTCAGCTGGAGCAGTTGTATTCACGATGTGCATTCTGAGGACTGTACCTAACCTTTCTTTGCCCACAGGTCTTGTCCCTATCACGATTGGTGCCAGAACCATAAGTCCTATTACAGGTGAAATTGGGACGGTTATTGGTGTCCAAACCCACCCCCAGACACACAACGTCATTCCTATTGTTCAGTCCTTCGGAGCTTTACCAAGAGACACAGATTCAGATCTGGTAATTACTGCTCCAGGTTTGATAACTTTGGACGACTCTTTGCTCATGATTTTCCACTACTGTTAGGCAATTTCAACTCTTCCTACATCCCACAAATAACATTTTCTTATAGTACAAGATGAACTGAAATATATGCATGTCATTTTATTTGCCTCTTCTTTCCAATATCCATTTTGCTTCCTCTTCTATCTGTATCTTCTGCTGCTGCTCTTCATGCCTCCTGTTCTATGTCCTATCCCAAAGCACACGTTGAATTATAACTTCAAACAGGAGTTATAACATGCACAGATTCAGGACTGCAAATTTCTCATCCCCCTGTGACAACAAAGCCCTGCTTTGTTGTTGAAAGCACAGAATGAAAATTTCATAACTTGGGTTCAATTAAGTTTGTGATCTTTCATCTTCCTGCGAATGTGAGTTATTTTTTCTGTTATTTTCAGCTGGATCTTCTAGAGAAGGAAATAAATTCAAGGCAGATATACTGGCAGTGCAGAATAAAAAAGGAGGAAGGGCTCCTTAAAGAACTGAGTTCTCTGTTTCTTCACATCCTTGATGCTGCAAAAGAGGGAAAGGCACTGAAGGTATGTGCACTGTTTTTGCAGCTTCTGTAAAGTTCTTTACAAAGTCTTGCCCATGGGCATCAAACTGAAAGATCACTGATGCTGCCCCCAGGATGCTTCTGATCTGAATTCAAGTTACTTCCCTTCTCAATATGGTGCAAATCCAAAATGTAAGTTTGTGTGTTGCTACTTCACTGCAGCCTTTCCCACCTTAAGAGATTGGTGTCTAGTCTCATAACAGAGCAATGACCGGTTCAAACTCGGAGTGGTCTGTACACAGAAGGGACAGTTCTATTCTTACATGTGTCAGAAATAGGTGAACTGCACTCAAGGTCTACACAATAAAATAAATTTTTAAAAAAGGCTAGGAAAAAGCTGTGATCAAATTAGACAGCCTCTTGCTTTCCTCTGTCGGAGGGAAAAGCTTCACAAGAAGTCACGAGTATACAAGTTTGTTTCTGAAACACTCTCTCCCATTTCTTACAGATAAAATACAGGGGGGAGGTGAAAGACATTGAGGAAATGTGTCATTTTCTTGAAGGGACTTCTCTGCAAGAAGCTGAGAGAAGAGCTTCAAAGTATTTCAGCAGCCAGCTGGGCACTGCATTACCCTTACTATTCAAAGGTACAAAATGTTAGCTACAAACAGAAAAGAGGGAAGCAGGGTGTGTGATGTTTGCTCCCTCCCAATGTGTTAGCTTAAACTTTAGAAACTACTCATGGCCTCCTGAAGCAAGACAAGACATAGGATCTGGTTATTTGGGCTGTTGTAAAGGGCAAAGAACAGAGATGTGGTGAAGCAAATTTAGGAAGCGTATTATTTCAGGTTTGCTCTGTGGATTTCCATTATCAGATGGGCACTACTGCTAATATTTGCTGCTTACAGCTGACAGAGATGAAAAAGAACAGGAAATGCAGGTTCTGCTGGAGATCAGAAGGGCACTGGAAAAGCTGATGCAGTTTGTTAAAAAAATACAACAAGAAGAAAAACGAATATGCATGCAGATGACAGAGAGAGAGGAGCAAAGGGAGTGCACGTCGAGTATGGAAACGGTAACCAATCTGATGCTCAGACAGGTGAGGTCACTGCTGGGTTAGGCTGAATGTTCCCGGGGTCATAGAACTTGTTAACCTTTGAGAAGCACAGACAAATTGCACCCCAGGATTAAGCTGTCCCACTTATTTCCTCCACTGTTTCTCTTCCATCCTCCCTTTTTGAACTGTTACCTTTGGGGTGCAGTTTTTGGCCCTTCCTGTCATCAGCTGCAGTTTTTGTGACTGTGATGACTGTCCCGACACCAGTGCTGTGTAGCTGTCACACTAGTCCTGTAGCCACAGTGTGCAACAGAAAATGAAAGCTGGGAGTTGAAGTACTCATCTTTGTATCGTTTCTTCCAGGCCGTACTCGCTCTAGCCTCTGAATTTCAGGAATGCATGCAGAAACAACAAGCTAACATGGAGACTGCATATACCAAGCTGGAATTTTTGAGAGAGTTGTCAGATATCCAAACCCAGCAGGCAAAGGTACTGACCTCGCTCTCAGGCAAATGAAAAGCAGTCATGTTACTTACTTTCTAGCAAAAGCATGCACAGTTGTCATGTTCTGAGAATAATCCCTGAGAGTGCATAAATGATTTTCGCATATGCTTGAGTAAAAAAGCCCCCAAGTTCCCCTCTTAAAGGGACCTTTCATACCCCATCCCATGACCTGTAACATCTCCCGAATTGCAGACATACATCCTCTTGACAAGAGAGTCAGTGGGTCTTTCCATTAAGTCAATAGACTCAGAATCTGCTCTTCATATTAACTGGCTTCCGTATTCATTGTGGACTTCTTCTTACATTAAAAAGTATATAACACCCTTCCCTAATCTTCTTCCCTTCTCTTCAGAGTCCTTCCTTAAAAGTTTCCTGGGAGCTATCTCTGTCTCTGTTGCTCTCTCTTCTGCTCTTCCATCCACATGAGACAATAACCATTAACTGAATTTCAGCTTATTAATACAATTGAGGTAGAATTATTAGACCACCACATTGAACAGAAAGCCTTCTATTACATATGTAACACTTACCAATGGATTTCACAGAAGTTGAAGGTATTAAATACAAGAAATGTTGTTCAAGTCATTTGTCTTACAACATCTACAGCAGCTTGAAGGATGTAGAAAAATTAGAGTTGGGTGCTCCAGGACTGTAACCGCTGTAAAAGGCTTTTAAGCTGCTAAGGCTCCTAGCAGGATCTTGTTGAGTCAGCAGTCAATCTGCATGGGATATCTGAACCAACAGTGTAAGGTTTTCTTAAGAAGGGAAAGAATGCCAGGATGCTTTTCCAATGAGATTTTTAACACGCATGAAATGCAAGTTGCATGTATTGTCTTGTGATGTTTCAGATGCTTTTCTCTGGGTCACAACACTGTTTTGAAAACTATGAGACAGCCAGGTACTATGGCACTAGTGGGATCTCACACAGCACGTGCAAGGTCATCCATCACAGTGTGATCCCACTGCTCAAGTCTATGGTTCAGATGCTGGAGGAAGATAGCAGAAGTTATGTTTCACGTGAGACACCTGGTAAGAGGGGAGTTAAAGGTACTTCCAGCTACCTCATTTCACTATTTCACCTTTAAAAACATACTGGAACCTTTCAACTTTGAAAGAGAGATTCTCATTTGACACCCAGAACTGAGACTTCATCTGTCAGATAGTTAGTGAATCTGTGCTGAAGTAACAGTAATTGCACAATGCCACTACTGCTTTTACCATTTTTCCATCACTTCTAAATCCCTTTAGAAAGCATTAGTGATTTTAGCTAAATTGGGAAGCCTGCAGATTCATCAGCACCACTTTAGAGCTAATCTGTGATTACTTAAATGATGAGACTGCAATAACATAATTGGCACACAGAATTAAATAGCCATTCTTTTCTGAAGCAGTATTGACTTACTTTTCAGTACAAGTATTTTAACTTGTGCAACTTGACTATTTCCGCCATAACTGAAGGCAGTTACATTTACAATTCAAGTGTAATGCAAAGATTCTTATTTCATCATTCAGGTAGCCTTTGGTTCTTTTTGTTGTGATAAGAGCTTGCAGAACAGACAAATTTACTGTCCTCTTTGGAAGAACCTCAGTAACAGTGAAGGACAGACTCAGAATACAGCAACTTGGCTGCTGATCAAGTCTGAGGCACACAAGTCATCACTTTTCTGGGCCTTACCTGAAACATCTAGGAAGAATGAAGATTGGGGGGTGCCCCAGAACACCGAGCTCTGCATGACTCTTGAAAGAACTGAAAACTCATCAGAAGCTTTGATTTTATATTGAAGAATGCCAAAAATGTTGTGAAGTGAGAAATGCAGTGCATTAGATGCTCGTATTGCAGTGCTGCCTCCTGGACAAACAAATTGAATTAGTCTCACAAAATTCTGTTGTTCTTTGTAGAAACAGCACACTCTTCTCAGAGTAAACAAGATGCCGTGTCAACTCAAGAAGGAGAACTAATGGTAGTGGATTCTACAACCCTGTCTGCAAGGGAGTTTGTCATATATCAGTATGGCATCTCTTTCCTGCAATTTCTTAGACTTCACATTGATGTAAGCTTTTCAGATATTGATATGTAGTGATCAGTACAAAAAGTCCTTCAGCCCACAAGTTGCAAAACATCTACCCATTATAAAGTAAAATCAAGTTGAAAATGACTGGTCTGCAAACAGCAGGAGGTGAAATTTGTGTTTTCTCCACAATTATGTAGGACTGTTTTGTGTAAATTTCTGTTGCACAAGATGCACAATGAGTTCTTGTATTTGCTGTGTGACCCTTCCTTGACACATCACTTAATTCCCACATTTCCATATTGTTGCATACTGAATTATATTAGGATAAAGCATATTTCTTTCCTAATTTTGAGGTAATTTGACTAATTCCCAGAGAGAATTGTGTGATGTTACAATATGGAATACCAATAACAAAAAATCATAAAGCCATGACATTAGGCTTCATTCAAAGTAGACTGTCCAGGGTCTTTCATAGAAATATAAAACTAATAATAATAAAAATAGTGATGCTTACAGTCAGATTTCCAGGGCAAGAGTACACTTTAATTTATCTCATTAGAAAACTGGTAAGATGAATCGCTGTGATGTGTGAGGGTTTTTTAAACCATTCCCATTCCCCAGCAGTATGTTGGCTCTGTGTACCCACTGCAAATCAAAGCTGACATTTAAATGAGTTTATAACCCATTAGTACCTCTTGCTTTGCAGGTCTGATGTGCAGGCACAGTTTTTACAGAAGCAATTTGCCTTCCCTTTGCAGGCTCCAGAAATCCACCTGTGTGTTGCCTCCAGTATACCCCTCTGTAATGCCACAGGCAATGCCTTCAGAAACTCTTTCTTTTATCAGGTTTGTCAACTTCACACCTAACAGCCTATGTAATATTTTTTATATCCATTAAATTATGGACCTAGGAAGTGAACTGCAGGAAGGTTTCATATTTTTAAGTCATTATATGCTTGACATAAATGGAAGACCCTCAAATGTGAAGGGCATACTCTCAGTTTCTCTGAATGTGAACTTCATAGAGCACTGTAGAATAGAGAGATTTAATAAGTGTCTAATGTGGGGGTCATACCCAGAGCATATTATTGTGGTTACCCAGTCTCTCATGTTCATAATACACTAAATTTTCTACAGGTCACCTTTGTGGTGGTAGTTCATCAGTGCTTTATTTGCTATACCCAGATAACACAAAATAGTCAGACTTTGTATTTCTAAAGGTGAAACATTAGAGAGAAAAGTGTTCTATATTTCATGATACTCAGAGATACAATTGCCCAGAAACACAATGTGAAAATGCTTTAGGCTTCACGCACAGGAAAGCATCCTAAATGAAGTCTATGACAGTGCTGTGTTTTTTATTATATGGATATCCCCCAATAATCTCAAAATCAAATATTTTAACTTCCCTGAAACTGAAACCAACCCACTGAAAGGGTTATAGCACTCCAGCTGCCTGGTGGCTGTGAATGGTCAGCTGTGACCTTTTGTTCTTTCTCAGACTTCGGAGAACAAGCTGTTCATACTGAGGGATTGTCTGGGTTCTGTTGGAAGCTTCCTTCTGCTCCTTGTGCACTGCTTTGCTCACATCACTGCTGCTGACTTCAGCCAAGACACCAACCCCATCTTTCTGAGGCTTTTTTATCAGGTACCTCTATGTGCTCCCAATGTAATCACATTACAGTAAGATTTGGAAAAAATATAGCAGATGGATTTATTGAGAAATAAAAGTGTAACAGCAGCATTCTTCCCATAACTTCTCAACACAATGCAGCCCTTCCCTGTTAGCCTTCAAGAGTGCACTTTGGGGAGGTGCACAGGGGATGCACACTCATTTTCCTCAGAGATATCCCTACTGTGCACAAAGCAATTTTGGGCCCCTGCCAAAATCTACCTTTTGTAAATGGTGATTTTCCTCATGATTGTCAAGAAGGACCTACACTGCCTAGGAGCCAACACAGCAGAAATATCCCAAATGGGCTTCTGCAGGTCTTCATCCTGATCCTGAACTGCTGCATATTAACCAGATATGCTACTGAGCATATCTGTGTTACATCAAATACCTATTAGACCAATAATCTTTTGAGAGGGATTTTTGAGATAAAATAGGCTTCCACAAGTAACATTAGGATATTAAGACAAATTTTTGTTTGTCCTGCTCTATCTCTCATACTTATAATCTCTGATCAGTGGTTAGTTTTCAACATGTCATGTTCAAATGCTTCCAGGTATTCAAAACAGTTTCTCTTTGTAGGCACTGAAGACTTGCCTGAGTGAGATGTTCTCTCTCAGGCTCCAGCTGTCAGCAGTTCTCCAAAGTAATAAATCCTCTGGAATAACACAGATGTTGCTGAAGGAAGAACCATTCTCCAAGGAAGAAATAAATCTGATCTCCCAACTTTTTGAGGTGAAAGTGAAAAACTTCACAGAAATTGAAGCCTTTGAAAAGATAATAAGAAAGACTGAGTTGTGGTCTGGTTGAAAGCTCACCATCCTTTTATTCTTACTTCACTGCAAAATGGCATTTAAGAGCTGCTTATAGATATCCAGGCTCCCACATTTTCAGGTACCAATTCCCACCAAACATAACTGTTCCAAATCTAAAAGCCTCACAAGTAGTAGCAGAAGTTACCATTTTTATCTGGAAAAAAAACTCAAAAAAAATTTGGCCTCATACAAATCACTAGGACAGCATAAAAATCAGTGCTATGAAGGATGTACCTAAAGAGCTATTAAAGGCTTTTAAAGTTAACACTGTTCTGCTCTCCATGTTTCTGTGCATACTGAATGACAGCTTGAGAAGAGGAAAAAAGCATTTCCCTCATGCCTTAGGCAGCCATAAAAAGGGCAGCTTTGGATGGAGGGCATGATTTGTGATGATGTATTATAAGTTGCAGTTGAGTACAAAGCAAATCATGACACCTTTTCATTGTGACCTCACTTCACACTACAAAACCAATCTCCACAACCTCTACATCTGGGCATGTAGAATGAAGGGCAGGGCAGATTTGCTGCCTGAATATGTCAGAAAGACTGATTACTTCTCTAAATTTTCAGCACCTTTTGAATAACGGAAGTCAAGTGTCAGTGAAATTAGTCTAACTTGGTCTTGTGAAAAGCCCTACATTAACAGCAGCATTTCTACTGGCTGATTTCAAGCACTCAATTTATTCAGCTCACAGAGGAACTCTGCACTTACTCATCTCCTCCAGAACTTGGGGATCAAGTGGATGCACTAACTGAAGAGCTGATACATATCATAGAGAACAAACAATTTTTCTACAGTAAAAGCAAACACTTGTTTTTTGACTACCTTGAATTAACTAGATACTTGAAAGACAATTTGTTAATTTGTTAAAGCAAATAAAGGGACTGGAAATAAAAAAAAAAAATAGCCCCAGACAGAAAGCTTTAATGATGCTCAGAAGACAACTTGGTGGACTGGTCCTAAATTGGTTATCTGCTTTTGTCCTCAAGCTCCACACTGAAGTACTGTGCTGCCAGTTTATTAGGTAAAATCATGACTCAAGCTGTGAAAGACAGAGAACACTTCTTATTCACTGGTCATCACCTCTTCTACTCACTACAGCCTGTAGTTTAGATAACAAGTAGAAACAGTCACCATACAAGAATTTATGAAAGAACAGAACAAGAACTTTAAATTGTCATGACCCACCAAGTGTCCTCTCATTAATGTTGTTCAGCATCAAGTATTCAGCACTGAGAAGTGGCTGGATTACTGCTGCTTTACAATATATGCACTCATTCTTTTATCTCAGAACTGCTGTGTGAAGCATTCACATCTTCACCCTATCCAAAGACTTAGATTTCACTAGGAGAGAAATACCAGATTAAATTAGATGGATTCTGCTGCTGGAGAAGGAGCCCCATTACCAAAGCTGCAAGAATTACTTGGAAACACTCCTGCTGGCTCACAGTGACAAAGAAACCTCCCACCTCACATCATCTCCTTTATTTAGTTTATTCAGCACCACACAGATCACAGCATTAGCACAAAGAGCTGACTTCTAAACAAAGTCTTTTAAAAGGAAAGCATCTATAGTAGGATCACTTTTTTTTTTTCCAGTATACGATCTACTAAACCCTATTAATACCAAGTTTATTGACTTGCAATGTGATATTCCTTTCCTGGAGAAATACAGCAAGTCATGGTGAAGCATGACAGACACTACCTTACTTCAGAACAGGAATAAGGAACTTGACCTTCTTCCAGTTACCTCCATCCACACTGTATTTAAAAAGTAATACAGGATCCAGTTTGAGTGACTGTGACTTCATACAATTTTTATTATTTTATTTAAACACCAACTATGATATTACCTAAAATTTACACTATAATCTTAATCATTTGTTTGAGTTGATTTGCACAGACAGCCCTCAAGGCTTGAAATGTCTCCTGGTCATCTTCTTTCACAAAGCCTCTCTTTCAGGACTACACATTAGACATTTTCATTACTGCTTTTTAGGTAGCAATAGGAGGACTACAGCAAGTAAAAGTGACTGTAGTAAGCAGTCATACATATACACACAAGCTATGAGGTTTTGACAATGAGCTTGTTGAGCATTTAAAGAGATTAAGCAGCAGGCCAAGCTGCCACCATTGTTTGTTACCTTCATGGCCCTGGAGCAGGAGGTATTGGAGAGGAGACAAGTCAGTAGGAAGAAAGTCAGAGCAAAGCCATTGTGTTGAAGTGACTGCCAGTACTGAGTTAAAAAAATAGGTATCCTAGAGCATAGTTTAGAAGCCTGGTAGCATTCCAATGAGATCTGTCCAGAGCTCTGGCCTAGTGAGAAGACAGCTAAAGTGTGTCCCATTGCCCAGAGCTACAGGAAAAACGTCCCATGGGACACTGCTGCAGAACAACAGGCTGGACAATCTTGAGAAGGACTGCTGTGTTGCTCACAACTGGGGAGAGCTACTCCACCATCTATTCATCCCTCTCCTGCCCACAGGCTGGCTTCTTCTGACACATGAGCTACAGCCTAGGAGCCAGAAGCCCAGCCAGAGCCACAGGACCATCCTTCACTGCTGCACAAAGCAAAGCTTCATGCATTGATGTACAGGCATTTTGCTCCCAGTGCAACTGCTGCCCTTGCTACCTTTGCCAGAAGGAAGCAGTATCTGCTCATCCTCACCTCAGAGGGTATATTTATTTACTCCTAACCTCCCTTGACTTGTGTTTTGACCAAATATCTTTTTTTCAACTCCCTTCAGGCACCAAGAGGGGATTGGACAGCTTTTAAAAAGAAAACGTGATTAGATTTATTAATATATGCATTTCCTTTTTAGCTTACAAGTAGCATCTTACATAAATTTTCAGTCTTATGTTAACATTGTTAAAATATTAAAACATCATATAAAAACCCAGAGTTTCAAGAGTACAGAGTAAGAAGATAGGGAACAGACAGTAAGAACTCTCTTTTGATGAAGCTCTGCAGCACCAGCCTCCATCCCATAGCACAGCTTAGCATTAGAGGCTGCTGGAACAGGTCCAGCCACAGATCTACCGCTTGGTGTTGATCCAGTGGTATCTATCAACACGCGGTCCTGGGAAGACAACTGCTGGCCTGTAGGATTTGTAAGGCCTGTGCTGGGCATAGGATGAGCCAGTCTTCCTATGAAGATACTGAGGCCAGGACTGTATGGGTGCCTTGCAGTAGTCACTAAACTAGATAGCAAGAAATGAGAGAACATTAAGATGTGTTTGGGCAAGGAAAGGGAGATAAGACTAAGAGCCGTTGCCCAGACTATCACAGACCTTCATGAAGGAGCCTCCAGGACAGATAGTGCCCTTACCAAAAGGGGCAGACCACTGCCATGTATTTACCTGGTAGACACTGTTAGGATTGCTGACAGTAGGGATGGCTTTTGGTTTCCTGTTGAAGCTTTCCTCATCTGAAGAGGTGCCAGAAGGATAGTCTAGAGCTGCTCTGTCAACAGCATAGTTGATCTGCTGTGAAAGCTCTGGGTTCTCCTCTCCTTCAAAGTGAGCAACTGTGAACGGCCGGTTCTTCTCTCCATACCTGGAAGCAACTGTGTTTGTGCCATGCAGCTCTGGACCAGCAATGTGGACAGCTCTTACTTCTCACCTGGCACTACACTCTCAATCTCCAGCAATAGGCTTGGAGAGGAGGAGGTTCCCACAAAACACTTGACAGATTATGGTAGTAGACAAGTTCAACTCACCTGCAACACACTTCAAATGGATCAACCCACAGCGTCATCTCCTTTGGCAAGCCAAGCTTATTGAAGTCCACATTACTCTCCACACAAGCTTGCTCCAGCAGGGGATCTCTTGTCTGATGTTTGTTTATCCTTATACACCTAGGTGAGAACACAAGTGCAGGTGGAACATAAGATTTCTCTGCCACTTTGCCAGTTCTGCTCCAAGAAAAGGATTAACTTGATTATGTTTCATCTTGACACACAGCTTGCCTGGTGGGGCAAGCTCTCATTTACAGAGGCTGTAAGAAAGTTAGCCAGCAACTCAACCACTTTCAGAAACTCAGTTCATTATACAAGTCAGTTTAAGACCACCTGTTCTGCACTGAAGAAGTCAGGCCCCATCCCCTCCTCCTTAGGGCCCTCTTACCTGAAGGCTTGTCCTCGGGATGGATTGTCCAAGTACCAGTGGTTCTTGTACTTTTCAAACAGTAATGTTGTCAGCTTAGCTGCAAATCTCTCTATTTTATGCTTGCTCAGCTTGTCTTCTCTTCTTATCAGCCTCGTGATGAAGAAGACTGTAGCAGCAATTTCATCCTTCATTTTAAATCCAAGTGCTTTAACTGTTGGAGAGTCAGCAGGAGAGATGAGGCACTACACCAGAGCAATTCAATGGCATTAAGGTACTACTGAGTTCCAAGGAGAGATGTTAAAACCCATAAGCCACATCAGATAAAGCTGAAATAACCCAAACAACCAAATAAGCAGTTACTACAGTCCAGGGTACTGACACCAGCTCAACAAACTTCCAGAAGGCACTCACACTGCTCTTGTTAAAATGTAAAAGCTTAAAAGGTATTACTCCTTCAGCATCATTCATGCATTGCAGTCAACACCCAGCAGTACCTACAGAGTTATTGAACATGCAGCAAAGACCACAAACATCACCTTCTCAGGCCAAAGTTGCCAACAAGCTGAGGTATATTTCATGTACAACTTCAGACAGTCACAGCAGAAATAGATGTAATGTTACAAAAACCCTATATAACTTCTGCTTGCTTTTTTTATTATTAAAAAAAAAAAAACAACCAACATAGGGAAACTCCTCCCAGAAGTAAGCACCCAACCCTTCCCTCAATAACCCACTAGTAAGGCTTGCTCAGGTTTTATATGCAGGTGGCCTTGAGGGATGTAAAAGCATTCAGGTGTGCTCCATTAGGCTGGTCAACATGCTGGGCTTGAAGCTCCTTCGAGTCGAGGTGGTTTTATCCCTGTAGCATCTTTCTCTGCTCAGGTATGTCCAATGGATTTTTGTCTCTGTCAGTCTGTTAGATAAACACCAGTTTAACACTTAAATGAGGAAGTTTAACAAGTTGTTACAAACTTCACTGCTTTGAGTGGGCTGTGTGCAGCACTGCTCCTTTCCCTGCGGAGCCCTCATTGTAGTATGCTTTATTTCTGAGATTGGATGGCATTTATCCTAACACTCATCTTGCTGCTGATCTAAATAAATGTTCACATTTTCCAATGACTCAAGTCAGGTTTTATTTCATTTTTTGAGGTATTTCACAGGGGATGCAAATGGCTCTGTTAAAGAGTTCAAACCAGGGCAGCTCCTGGAGTGTGAGCATTTCATTAATGGCCTCAAGTTGTGCCAGGGGAGATTCAGGTTGAATGTTAGGAAATATTTCTCCCAGAGAGTGGTCAAACACCGGCACAGGGCTGCCCAGGGAGGTGGTGGAGTCACCGACCCTGGAGGTGTTCAGGAAACATTTAGATGTTGGTCATGGTTTAGTGGGAAATACTGGTGATGGGTGGATGGTTGGACTGGATGATCTTGGAGGCCTTTTCCAACCTTGGTGATTCTGTGATTTGTTGAAAATTTTAGGCCATATTTATTCCCTTTTTCCCCTCTTCTGCCTCCAGTGCCAGAAATCAGGAACCATTCAGATAAAGCGTCAAATTAAGGTGAAAAATGCTGAGCATTTCAACAGGTTCTTCATTTGGTTGTAGATGCTGTCACCAAGTAATCTGACTGCTCATAGGGCTGGTTGGGCTCAGAGCAACGTGTCCATCGATGGGTCTGGGGACTGTCTCCTGCTTTCCTCCTTCCTCCAGCTCTCACTTGCCCGGGCAGGCCCTGTGAGCTGGGAAATTCCGTGATAAAAGAAGTGACTGGATTGCACAAAGGACAGTCAGAGAGGTCTGAATCCCCACAACACCTCTGTGTGCTGAGTTCATTGTTCCCATAGCTAACAAGTGCATTGTAAGCAGCAGTAAACAGATTCTTCACCTGAGAAACCAGACTGGTCATGCAATAAGTGCTGTTTGTTGCATGTCAAGGGGCCAAACCCAGGGCCATACCAACCTTCTGCATCAGGCAAGGAAAACAGAAAAGAAAAATTTAAGCAAAGATCTTGGCAACCTATCCAGATGGCTCTAATCATTAAATTGAAATGAGGCTACGAGAACGTTTTAACGTAGTGTTTTAACACCATGTATGAATCCAAAAGTGCTCCTGTTAGTGACAGAATGGCAGTGGGCACTTCTGAGCATTCATTTCATTGACAAGTTGAACTGTCTCTTTTAATTAGCCATACTCATTGAAATAAAATCCTTGTTACACTGTCAGTTGTTCCTGACTGTGTGAAAACACAGCCTTGGGTCCTCTGCTTGAAGAATAAAGGAAGTGTCAGAGAGAAAATGTGAGCTGTCCATCTCAATGTGAGGTCCATGAAGCAAGTCAACCAGTTGTGCTCCCACCCATTCCCAGTTGTGTCCGAGCTGGATCTGTCAGCATCCCCGTGGCTCTACAAAGAGCATAATGAGTGGCCAAGAGTTCTGAGTGGTGAGGTGTGTTAGATAAAGCAGCACACGTTGATGCCTGTGGCTAAAGGGGGCTGCTGAGTTCTTCAGTCGTTATTGGGAAGCAGAAATATAATAATACAGCACTAGAAAACACTGCATTACTGTCCATGGTTATTCATGGGATGTATCCAGAGCTCACAGAAACCAATGGAAGTCTGTCCAAAGGATTCAGTGGAATTCAGGTCAGGCCCCAACACAGCACGAGCATTCTTAGCTAGATTAAATTGCGGGTCTCCTGGTCACCAGGCAAGCCTAGGCATGAAGTGCAAAGGGAAGAGAGTCAGATGCAGTTTCTCTAGTAACTGCAGGCCAAACCTAGAGTAAACAGTTTCCCTTTGCACACTACTGGCAAGAGCCAGCTCTGCAGAAGTTTTTTGCATTTTTTGTATTGAGTACCATCAGAAGTGCAGCTTGCTAGTGGCAGCCTTCCTTCTCCAAGCCTCCTGCCTTTTGTAGATGGTCAACTACAGACACCTTCAGGTAAGCAGCTGAAGTCACAACTGCTGATGTAAGATCAAGAAGCGTGAGCTATTTCTGTATGGGAAAACACCCGAGATGACAATCTCCTTAGAGAAAAGGCCTCTCCATCTGCTTCGTCACAGCTGTGGGTCTGTCTGCTCTGGGGCCTCCTTCTACGGCACCTCTGCTCCTGCTATGACTAAAAGCAGCCTGAAGCCACAGGTATCACCCCAGAGGTGTATGCTGGAACATCAGATGGAGCATCAAATGTGGATCACCCTCTGCAGGCTCTGGCCCAACCCGCAGTCATTTGTCCACAGGAGAAGGCAGACACTTGTCCTCTGTATTGACTTTGCCCATAGAAACCTCTCCTGCAACAAAGCTCCCTATTACAAATGACATGTGGAAGGTTCAGAGCACGGGTCCATCCTCCAGGAACCAGCCCCGAGTGACCATGGTGACAGAGTGTACACAAAAGCTGCAGGCGTGGGGCTGACCCACAGCCCGGGCTGGGGACACTCCAGCACAGCCGTCCCATGGGGAGAGGTGGGGACCCAGGCAACACTGTAGGGTCCATCCCATCCCCGTGTCTGCCTGGGAAAGTGGTGCCCAGTGGATGGAAAGAGAGAGGAAAAAAGGAGAGAAGTTAGCTGTTTTTCTCTTCCCATTAATTATTTTTGAGTGTTTTATTAGCAAGATTTCCACAAGGTAAGCTTCTTAAGGGTAAGTCCCAAACTCTTTTTTTCTGCATTTTAAGGATATGGCAGTTATGAGTGAAAGGCAGCAAAAGCTCGATCTGCAGACAAAGTTATCTCTGTAACATTATGGGCTCTGTCTCATTGCAGAGTTAGCAGCAGCCTGATAATCCTACATAAAATATGTTTATCCTACTGTTAGTTGCATACATATACATTAGAAATGAGGCACAATTAATTACAACTACTTGTGTATATTCCACTTTGTTCTGCAGAACAGATTTTCCTATTTCTTTGGTAGCACTTTTGAGCAGTGTGTTGGCTGACAAGCAGCTCTGCCTCTGCTCCTATATCTATGGGGAAAATGGAGAGCTCTGGATAGCATTTAGTCAAATAACACCAAGGGTGGTATGACCAATGTTTTCTGACAATGTCAACTGCTGTTATAACAACATGTGGAGTACTTTGATATCAATTATTGGAAGTGCTTTCTTCTTTTTCTAGGTTTGAATGCCACGGCAGCATCACAAGGGTAGTGCTTGGTTTGTAGGCAGTGTAGTTAGCTGATTGTACCCAGCACCCCACAATCACTAAATTCACTGCCATCAAAACAAGGCACAGGACCCCACGGTGCAGCCTCACTGTGTCCTTATTCCTAGCGCAAAAAGGATTAATGTTTGTTCATTCACGTTGTTATTTTCAGAAATGATAGCTGCCTGGCAGACGTGTATGGTGTCTGCTGCCAAGTGGTCAGATTTTTGGGTGGAGCTGGGAGTTGGACTTGATGACCACTATGGGTCCCTTCCAACTTGGGATATTCTATGATGCTGTGCTAAATTGGTGCTAAAATCCTTTGGAACATTCCTGGGACAAGAACACCGTCCACTATGCTTAAGTTGTTCAGTTGCATGAAGACTTTTTGTAAACTCAATTGTTTATGCACCAGAACTGGGCCGAGAGTTTGTTCCGTTGGTCTGTCAGGTACAAAGCAAACAGTTTGCATTCAGCTTCCCTGCCCAACTCAACAAGTTGGTAAGGCAAGGGGTATTTAAGCAATGATTAAATACTAAGCTCAGTGAACATCACAAGTGGCTTTGACTGTGACCACATTACCTAATGTTCAATAATTATAATAAGGAGGGAAATGTAAACTTACTAGTGGTATAACTAACCACAGGGGGGAGGTGGTGGTTGTTGTTCTAAGAAAAACCCAAACTTCATGAAAGTAGGAAGAGGAGGGGAGCAGCCTCGTCCATCAGCCTGGTTACTAGGCAGTGTAGTTAGCTGATTGCCACAAGTACCAATCACTAACCACACAGCCAGGTAAAAAGGCTGGGGAGATAGCCCAGTGAAGACACACAGGAATTTGTCTTGCCCACAGGACATCCCAAGCACTTGTGAGCAAAGCTTCCCAACATTTGTAGACGTCAGTAGGTGTATGGGAACTGCTGAATCACGGCCTGAACCACTGATTGGTCACCTGAGGTGAGCATCGAGTCAGCCATGGGGCCACAGGTGGAGGTGATAATACCTGTGTGATGGGAAGGGGTGGAGCCTGGCTCTCCCTCTCCCAAACCCCATTTAAGGGCTGACCCCCACCAGGAAAGGATCTCTTCTTGGAGATCCCTCCTACGTGGAGTCTACTGCGAGCCTTTGTCATCTGAAAGGTGAGCCATCTGTATAGACCTATCCAAATATACCATCTTCTATGCTATTTTTGAGTATCATCTCTAAGATCACTCACATTACAGTAGGCTGCACACATCTCAGCCCTGGGTTTGCCAAACTTTGTGTCCATTGACATGTGCTGAAGAAATGTAATTCAGCCCCATGAGTTTTTTAATCAAAATTAATGTTTTTTTTGCCAGTCTGAGCAGCAGAGCTCC
Source organism: Odontophorus gujanensis (assembly GCA_013399175.1). Lineage (NCBI taxonomy): Eukaryota > Metazoa > Chordata > Aves > Galliformes > Odontophoridae > Odontophorus > Odontophorus gujanensis. The sequence goes on along the minus strand of VXAB01001531.1, from coordinate 7,254 downwards.
AGCACGGGGTGATGGGAATGCGCTGGCAGAGCAGGCAGCACCGTTCTCAGGCTGTGGGGCAGGAGTGGGGCCAGCAGATGGAGAGGGGCCTCGAGGGCACAGCCCCATGCAGCCCCACGAGCACAGACCCTGATGGGCCCCTCATCTTTTCTGGCTCGAGCCCAGCTGATGTGGAGCTTGCCCGCATCTTCTGGAACACAGCCACGCTGCCGCCTCTGTTTGAGTCCTCCCTAGGTCCCACCAACCTGCGGCGTGAGGGACCTTCCTCTGGGCAGACCCTGGCTCACAGGCAGACCCCATCAGCAGCTCACAGTGTGCAGAAAGCTGAAGCTAAAGAAAAATACCGTCAGCAGGTAAGAGCTGCTCAGCCCTACTCTTTTCTCATCACCATTCCTGATCTCTGTGTGTCCTTTGGTGGAGCTCACGAACTTTGGAAATGACATTAAGAGCAGTTAGAAGTTCAGCCTGGATGTGGCGAACAGCTGTGTAGGCAACAGCTGGATGCACTTCCAAGATACTGATGTGGTCTGTAGACAGAACATTTCACTGAACCCACTATTAATCTCACTAATGTATTAATGCCCCAAATCAGGCATTCTCATGGGCTTTATAGAGTACTTCATGGTCAGCAAAGAAATTTCAAAGCTATTAGCACCGTAAATCTGAGAAATCAGTTTAAATCCATTTAAAACAGGAAACCCTGGCATTGCCTTACTCTTGAAATCTCAAGATGCTCGCGCTATCCCTCAGCCTCAGTGAGAAAATTCAGGTTTACACTGTGAGCATCGTGTGCTTCTCACTCATTTTTATTCCGGTAAACGTTCCTTCGCAGGCCCAGAAGAAAGAAGAAATATTGGCTCTGCTGAGGAAACAGAGAGAAGAAAGGGTCGCGGTAAGTCGGACTCCTTTGGGTTGTGTTTGATTCCTCTGGGTGATGTTGCAGGTGTGCATCCTTCAGTGCAGCTCCTGCTTTTGGTCGGACCTAACAAAGAATCCTCGCAGCCTCTGTGCTGTGCTCTGAGGGCTCACATTTCTTCCCCGTTGTCTCCTTCAGCTCCAACTCACGTGATATGGAGCAGAGACAGGTGAGGTTTCACTGTGTATGGGGTTAAACTCCTGTCCTTCCATAGAGCCATGTATCCTGACTAATACAACTGAATTACATTGATAGAAGAGGGTAGAACTGGAAGGAACCAGTGATGACCGATGGTTCTTTCTCTTTTCAGAAAGAGCTGATTTCTCGACCACATAAACCAAAGATGAGAAGCGATCAAGTAAGGTAATGAAAACACCAAAGCTTTCCTGTCTAAATAGGATCTGTGCTGGGAGAAATGATGTTCCATCTTAATTGTTCTTAATATTTTAAAAGTAACTTGGTTTTATCCTCTATTAATACTTGTCATGACAAAACTTAGAAGTGGGGAGGCAGAACGTACCGCTGTTGTACTGTACCTCTCTTCTGTACCCTCTATATATGTTCCATTTGTTTGTCAGTAGATCGTAGAACTGTTTGAGCTGGAAGGGACCATTGAAGTCAATGTCCAGCTTCATTAATCTCTACTCTTGGCAGCAGGCAGAAGGTATTTGACACAGAGCGTGAGGACCGGGAGGCAGTGCAGGCCCTCAGATAGCTCAGCTCAGTTCTGGTGGAGCCAGCCCGCACTGCTCGGCGCTTCAGGCTGTGTGCATCTCCAGTTTGGTCATATTTCTTGTTGTTCACACTGAAGCACAGTGTGACTGACAATGGCTGGGACAGGACAGCAGCAGCTTGTCAACCTCACCACAGATTTCCCTGTTCTGCTGAAGTTTAAATAAACAGTTTGGGAAACTTACTGAGCAGTGGTGCCCTGATGTGCTGGCGGTTTCGGAAGCCCCCTCTATTGTTCTCATGTCATAACCACTTTGTGTCCTATGGCACTGTGTTCCCAGTTGGGTTCTTCTATTGGAAGAGACCTGATGCAAGTAGCAGAATGTGTACTCATCAGTAATTGTAGAAAACATAATGCTGCTGCTTGCCATGGATGTATTCCAATGTTTTCTTTCCTTCAGATCCAGTACAGAAATGTTTTCCAGTGGATTCAGCAGATGTAGATCTTGACATGGATGGATTTCCTTTGTGTTAGGTGTTACTCTGAGAACTCCCAATGTACTGGTGGAGCTTTAAGGCAATGACAAAGGCCCAAGTTCAACCCTAAGCCCAGACTGTGTCAGGTCAGGTGTTCAGTTTTTCCTTGTACTCAAGGTGTTTCCATACGACCGAATAGCTTGGTAATAGTTTTGAAGTGTTGTCTTCTGCAAGACATGAAACTGGTTGCCTTACCAAGTTATCAGTTCTGTTCTGCTCAGATTCAAGTTCATTCATCAGTTAAATAGCTCTTATCTGTGAAGCAGAAGTGCTTGGGCGTTTCCTAAGCCCAGACCTTGATCACCAAGGATACAGCACATGCAAAATGAGGCCCCTGAGCACCATCGATGTGTTTTACAGAGATGGTACAGATTGTGTAAAGCCACAGCATCTCTGAGGTTCCCAACTTCTGATGACCTGAGTGGGACATTTTCATCACCTTAAAGGATCTGTGTTAGAGATACCAGTTGCAGAAATAACAGAATTTCCCTGATTGCACTCACAAGAGCTGGGATGGGTCAGAACTGCATAATATCTTTGCTTCCTCCTTTTCCTACTCCTCTTTTACAATGTCTCTCTTGGACTCGATAACCTTACGGGTCCCTCCCAGCTCAGGGTATTCCATGGCTGTGATTGTCAGCCTGTCTTCTCAGCACTGTGTGAAGGGATGAGGGGCAGCTCAGGTGGGGCTGGCACTGCTCCATTCCATTTCCAACGCAGAGAGCAGTCCGCTTTTAGGATACAGAACTGGTGGGCTTCAGCACAGAGCCTGAGCCTCACACCAGTGGGATGTCCATGCTAGCCCCACATAAGACACATATTCTTATACCTATGAATGTATACTTATTTTTCCCTCCCTTCCATCCCTTCCCCTCCCCTCTCTGTGATTTGTGTTCAGAATGTTACCCAGCAGAGAAGCCTGGACAGTGATGTCATTACCCCAGGTGTACTTCAGTACATGACAGTGCTGATTTTCTCCTTTAGATGCTAAATGCTTTTCTTCCTTACAAGCATGACACATTTGCCTCTCATTTTCACAGCAAATCTAAACATTTTGCACAAACTTTGTTTCCCTATTTAAAGACAGGATGCAGAGTCCTCTGGGTGGGGAGATGTGGAGGGATGGAGGAATGGGGATCCAAGGGGAGTAGGGTCCTGCAGCGTGCCATGGCCAGTGCTGGGCTGGGGGTGAGGGCAGTCCCACAGCTGCTCCCTGCTGCCACTTTGTCAGCTGGGGCTTCAGTTCCTGCTCCTCCACGGCAAGCAGAGCACTCAGCAGGGACACAGTCAGCTCTGCCTCGGGGGGAACCATGCCTACAGGGTGTGAAATCCACAGCATCCCCTCTGATCCCAACAGAGACACCACACAGCAGGACCCACACTGTGAGTGCAGCAGGGTGAGTGCCTGGTAGACCCCCAACTCTGTTCCACCCCAATCCCACCTCCCTTTGCAGCCCAGGAGGGCTGGGTGTCCTTGGGGCCTTTCACCTCTCATTTTTTTTCCCCCAGTTTGGTTTCTGGGTGCACTTACTCACTGCTCTTACACATGAGAGCAGAGGGGTTAGTGCATGATGTGCCCCACATCCTCAAGCCATCTTTGATGCAGTGCAGGCAGCTTCTGAGAGCACACAAGAAGCTGCAGGTTCAGCTCTCAGCCCGTGGCTGCAGCTCTGTAACCAGTGGTATGAGAGCTGGAAGAATAAATGCAGCAGGGCCCTTGGCAAACTGTCTTCCCTGCAGCCTCCACTCAGTTCTGCTGCTGCTTTGGAGCCAAGTGGGACAGAGAGCACTCGCTCAAGCATTTCCCTGCAGAGCTTCACACTGCTGTAAGACAATGCTCAAGCACCCGTGCAGGGCTGTCAGCTGGATTCACTCAGCATCAGGCATAAAGGAGCACCAGTTATACCTGGTAAAGTCATTACTGTGCTCCTCACTGAGGCCGGGAGCAGAGTCCACAAGGACATGGCAAGCAGCCATGCACGGGGCTGGCCTCTCAGCCAGGGCAAGGCACTCTCACAGTAGAAGCTGCCAAGAAAGGGAAAGTTACACCACCAGCCTCATCCTATCCCAACCCCCCAACCACTGCCAATTGCATTTTCCTTCCTCCTTTATCTGAAGACACTCTTCTTGTGGAGACCTTCTCCAAGTACGTCAATGTCCTGCAGGTCAAGTAGATCATCAATGTGCCCCAGGTAAGGAGGAGAAGAAAGCAGATAGCACCCAACACTGCTGCACAGTAACCAAGCTCCCTACCTGAGCTCCTGGCAGCAGCTGCTGGAGATCACACACAGCTTCATCCAGAACAAAGGTGGGACCTACAAAGCTCTTCAAGCAACCCCAAGGTAGAGAGCCTCATTGAGACATGTGTACCTGGAGAAGCAGCCAGCCAGGAACCAGAGCTCAAGACTTTCCTCAAAGCAGTGTATAGTGAGCTCTCCTACCACCCCAACACCCCCCCAGGATCAGTTCCCCCAACCCACACCGCTGGACAGCCTCAGAGAGGAGCCAGGCCACCTCCACTGGCCAAGAGGGAACATCTCTGCAAGGAAAACCATCCCCAGCCCAACAGCAGCATCACATCAAGCCCTCTGCCTGAGTGACGGAGCACTGCCCCTCCAAGCCCTCCCTCCCTCCCTCCCACCTTCCACCCTGGGGGGTGAAGTACAATGCACAGGACCCCCCACCCTCCTCACACCCCCATCCAGGAGGTGCCTCTCCCCCTGGAATCCACATTCCTCCAGGAAGATCTGAAGGAAACACAAACCAAGAACTAAGCTACCACACCTGCACAACTCAGCAGTGCTGCTCGCCGTCACACTGCTCCTCCACACCCAGGAAAACAGGCTGGAAGAGCTGCACCCCACCCACATAACACCCAATTGCCCCAGAAGGGCAGCCTATGGCCAACCACCATCACCCAGGAAAGCCACTTCTGCCAAAAGCCAGAGGGAATGGGGACCTGGGGAGTACTGAACTAAACCAGGCAGGGCAGGGGGGCTTGGGGTTCTGCTGCACCCAGAGGACCAGCGTGTAGCACTCACCTGAAGAGTTGAGCTGCCCCTCCATGGAGGGCACACACCGCATCCTCCAGCAGAGCTCCCAGCACTGCAGCTCCCCAGCAGGGGGATGAAGGCTGGGTTGGTTGCCTTCCTCTGGGAGATGAGCTGCACCAGGACACGGAGAGAGGGAAAATAGAGCAACTTCGGGGTGCTGAGCCCCTGTACCCCACTGCAGGAGAACGGAGCGTGGCCCAGAGCAGGAAGCAGCACCGGGACCCTCAGCTCCAGCAGGAAAGGGCTGCTGGACCTCAACCCCCCGCCAGCCACCACCTCTCACGCTTCTCACTGTGAGAACCCCATCCTCCAGGGGAGCAGCAGGCACTCACCTTCACACTGAGCTGCAGCATGGGACCTCCCCTCAGGGGAGCAGCATGCACACCATCACACCCACAGCCAGGAGGAGCTCTTGGCCCCAGGCCCTGTCCCGGGGCATCACACACAGGCTGGACACACAAGGACAGAGCTCACCTCACCCTGCAGAGCCACCACGGGCCTCACACCACCAGTATCCTCGCTCCAACCCTGGACCTGCAGGAAGAAGAACCCCGAGAGCTGCCTGCAGGGACTGCTGGGGTGTGAACCCCTGCACTGAGGGGCAATGGTGCCAGCAGCCCCCAGGGCAGAAGGGGTGTGCACCCCCAGCACCCACCTCCTCCATGGTCCTGTTGTATCTAGAACTGCTCTATGGTTTGGGCTGATCCTTACTGCAGCCCTCACTCACCCTGCAACAGGAGATGGAAAAAGGAAGTGAGCTGGCTTTTAATGAAAAGAACAGAAGAATGTAGCAACAGCCAGCACACCCCCAAAAAAAACCGGGGTGTTGCAGCAAGTGACAAACCCCAGAAGCTCCCAGTGGGGTGAAGAGGCTTTGGGACCAGCCCTGCCCCAGGCACATCCACGCAGCCCCAGCCCCACAGCAGGTGGGGGTCACTGCTTCGTTAGCATAGCTGGGACTCATTAGGGCCATTCCGAGGCGCTGACAAGCCACCCCAAGAGCCTGCCCTTGGAGCTGGGCTCAGCCAGACCAGCACATCCCCATGGATGTCCCACTGCACGGGCAGGCACTCACCAGACTGTGCGGGATGTGATGGTGGGATGTGGGTAAAAGGAGGGGGACCCAATGACCCTCATGGGTCCCTTCCAACTCGGGACATTCTGTGACTCTAGGGGTGCAGGGTGCAACGAGATGGGACACTGCGGGGCTTTGGGTGGTGCAGACCAAGGATGCGGAGCTCAGGATGAAGGACACTGATATTTTCTAGCAGTCACAGCATACAGACACAGCAAGGTTCTTCTAAAACATGTTGTACTTTAATCATTAAACACGTGTGCCAACTGGTGAAGTAGCACAATGTGCTCTCACTGCAGATCCGCAGTGTTGGGTTTACGTGAGGAACTGGACACCAGGAGCAGAGCTTGCCTTCTCCCACCTGCTGCTGCTCACTGTGGCTTTGTGAGCGATGACCGCTACAAACAGAGGGGAATGGGGACCCTGAGATCTCCTGGAGCCCAACAGAGCTCGAGATGGATGAAGACCTGGAGCAGCTCTCCTGGGGAAAGCAGTCGGGCACTCACTGAGCCCCACGGGTCCTCCCCAGCCCCTCCAGCTCTACTGCTCGTTTCTGGGAGCCCTCACAGCAGCACAGCCTCCGAGGGCTCCTCCACACATTATGGCAGCACACAAAACCACACGGAGTGGGGATGGGCACTGCTGGGCATCACAGCACTGGCATGGTGCACACAGCTGTGCCGAGGCCTCGGGGTCCCCCCCACCCCCCAGCAGTGCTCCCTCAGCTCTGTGCAGAGACCTGGGTGGCTCAAAGGAAAACATGAAAGTGGGCTGGTGTTCCAGGGAGCGTTTATTGAGTTCAAATCAACAAAATCAGGATTTTATCATCTCTTTTTTTTTTGTTTTTTTTTTTTGCACTCTGAACTCGCCAAACTCCACGAGTCGGTGCCGACGCGCGCACAGAGCCCGAGAAAAACATTCTCAACCAATTCTTCGCTCCACTGGAGTTTGCCAATTAGCGACTGAACCAAAGCCAATCTTCCCCTCCCCCCCCCCAAAAA
>VXAB01001528.1:0-89514 GCA_013399175.1 Odontophorus gujanensis | reverse complement strand
GCGCGCACGGAGCGCTTCACAGCCGGGGGAGGGACAGCGGCGCCGCGTTCTCTGCCCGCCCGCTTCGTCGTCCTCCTTTCCCGCTTCTCCGTCCCCTCTCCCCCCGCGCTGCGGTGGTGGTGCGGTCCGGGCCGCGCGTCGCGTTGCTATGGGTGCGGGCGGAGCGCGGCATGGCCGGCGCTGCGGGGCCGCGGGAGCTGCTGCAGGTGGGTGTCCAGCGCGAACCCCGCCGCACACGGAGGTCCCATCGCAGCCAAAGAAGCGGCTCCGGGTTTGGTTTCTGCCCTCCCGCCGTGGTGTCCTCGCGGCCCTTCCCCGTGGGGCGGCGATGGGGGTTCCGTGCGCGGGGCTGCGGGCTCTGTGCCGCTGTGAGCCCCGCAGCGGAGCTGTGCTGGAGCTGCTCGTCTCCTGTGAGCCCGCGCCGCGCGTCCGATCTTGTCCTCCTGCAGCTGAAGGTGGTGTTCGGGCAGCGATTCATCACCACGTTCGTGAACGTGTCAGTACGTGTTCTGGACTCGCGTGCTCCCCTTCCAGGCTGTCTCGGCCTCTCGGTCCCGTTAACGTTCCTGTCCGTCCCGCGTGGTTACACCGCCTGTGCCAGGGGAGCGTTCCGTGGGTACGGACCTCAGTCCTGAGGCGTAGTGACACTGATTCGTGAGATTTGTTCCGGTTATCTTTCTCTCAGGTTTCCTCCTGGTGGACGGCTTTGAATGTATTCCTTCTGTCTTTCTCTGCCGTTTGCACCAGTGCAGAACTAAGGGAAGCTGTGTGTATTTCTTCCCTGCGTTTTGGAGGCGTTTATTGGGGTTAAACACTACACCGTTGGGTGAGGGTATGAGCTCTGTCATAACTTGCTTCTTAGGTTCAAGAAGATCTGCACAAGCTTAAAGACAAAGTGAAAAATATCAGCTTGAGAGGAAAAGTGAATGCCGAGGATGTTGGTGACCTGGAAACTGCAATTGAAAGAGCTGAATCCGGGCTGAGAGTAAGTGATACAGGACAGATCCAGGGGACCATTCAGCCTTTGAGGTCTGTCTGCAGTTCACTCAGAGCATGCAGGGCCACGTGTTGGTCGTCCTGCACGTTCCTGATGGGTGAGTGATAGGACAGATCGCTGCAGCTCAGAATGATGGCTTCCCTTTTTCGGCCTGGTCAGAATTAAATGGTCTTGCACTTCTCAGCTTTGGCCAAAATCTGATGTAGTCCAGCAGGAGCACAAAGCGTATCAACTTTTCAGTCAAGGGAAGATCTAGCTTGCGAAATGAATCGAGTTAAATAAATTCAGCATCCCTCACACCTTTATAACTGTGTAAATGTTTTCTTCCCCCTCTGACAGAAACACGCTGGAAACTATTTAAGTGCTGTAAGCAGAGAGGTGTTAACTGTTTCTCCGACTGATAATAAAGAAGCATTTTCAAAACAGCCCCCAATGTGGTAAGTGAGACATCCATGTTATTGCAGAGATAAACGCGAGCATCGAGACAGAAGAGCTATGGTATCAGAATCTTGTGAAGCAAACAGGAATATTGGCCCCAATTAGGTTGTTTTGGGTCAGTTACTATTTTAGTTTTCTTTTCAGTAAGTTAAAAAGCAATACAAAAGGAAATGGTGTTCCAAGTAGCTATAGCAACCTTCTGTTTACTCTTGTGAGTTTTTTGCTTAATACAAGTTTTCTGCAGTCTTTGTATGCAACCAGATGGAAGCAGTGTGGGTTTAAGAGGTAAAATCAGAGGAAGTTTTACAAACCTCACTGTGTGTTTCTTTCTGACTCAGGGGGCTTCAGTGTGGTGCTTCTGGGAAGCAGCTTGTCTTACCACCAGTGCCTGTTGAGCCCGTGACTGTCCAGGCATGCAGCAGATCAGCACTGCGCTCTTCTCCAGGCTCACAGGTCTGGAATTACACAGTACTTGTTTTCCTAGGGACTGCATGAAATGGGTAGATTGGCATCTTGTAGGTATGGGTCAATCCCATGAGCTTACATTCTGACTCTGACCATACACCATCCGGTGACTGTGTTCAAAGTTCTCAGTAGCATGAGGGAGCTGAGGGGCAGGAGCCTTCACCATGCTTCTGGGTAAAGTGGAATTAGGAAGGACTTTGGTATCATTGTGGTGCATCCATTTTCCAAGTATATTGATAAAAAATCCTGAAACCAGATGTTTATTCTGTTTGAAGGTCCCAGTCCAGCAAACACCGTATGCTTAGCTGCCATTCTGCAAGCAGTGCCTTTGAAATAAAAGGGACTGTGTACTGGAATAGCATGAGTTTGTGTTATTTGACACTAAAACTGGTTCTCTCGTATGCAGAGCTGTGGGAATGGTTTTCTTACTTACCTCCATGTTAAGTTCAGGTTTTCTCCTTGAAGTCCAGCATTTCGCTGCCTTTCAAAACTGAAATCCTTGTAATTAATTTAAGGCCTTCTTAAAATATTTGCATCTGAAATACTTATTATTTTTATTTCAATATAGGAGTTCTGTCGGGTGAGTTTTCTGTTGGTTTTCTCATATTTAGAAACAAATGTATGTAATTAATCGAGAAAAAAGTATCCATTGTCACAAGTTTGAGTTATTACAATTTAAATTCAAGGGAACTTTGTAAGTGGGAACTTTGAGAAGAGGCATTCTGTTCAAGGAACGTTGAGACATTGTGTTGAGGGACATGGTTTAGAGAGAACAGTTGGTGATAGGTGGGTGGTTGGACTGGATGAGCTGCAGGTCTTTTCCAGCTTTGGTGATTCTATGATTCTGTTGTACTGTTACCACGAGCAAGAGTGGTGGAATGAGCAGACTGGCACTCCTGTTGTCTTTTCTTTGTAAAAGAAGTCTTGCTATGAAGTAGTATTTTAATATTACTTACTCTTAAAGTGATGAAAAGGTGCAGTGAGAGCTCTGATTTTTAACTTGTTCAAGTTTCTTTATTCAGTAGAACTATGAAAATGAAATTCTGTGAGACTGTGTTAAAGTAGGTGTTGATCTTTTTTCATGTGTTTTATATCTTCGTATAAAATGTTGCTGTTATTGTTTTGAAAATGTTTTCATTTGTAATTGACAAAGAATTCGAACTCTGATGTTTGTTGACTGGCATACTTCTGGCTCTCTCTGTTTTGAATGGGGAAGAATGGTGCCTGGTGGTGTTTTGAGAGCAGAGTACAGTTGTCCAGACAGTATCCCAAGCCTGTCCAGTATGAACACACGTATGAAACAGATCAACAGAGTTCAGCTACTCTGAACACTCCCTGTTATCGGTGGTTTTCCAACTCTTCTCGTGCACCAGTGAGTTTAAATTACAGGGGAGCTCATGCTGTGTGCTGCCCTGCCTTTGTGTTTTCATTTCTGATATCCAGGGCATCTGCTTGGAGATGCACACCCAGTGACACACAAGCCAGCCCTCATCTCCTGTTATGAGGACAAGGACAAGCAGCACTGTTTTGCTGGCTGTTCTGCATGCCCATCATGCCAACATAAAAAGCTTTTATTATTAAGTAGTTGTGAAATCCAGCTGGGAAATTATCACCTGCAATTCCTCACTTCCTGTCTTTGCCTCACTAGCAACTATAAACATTTTTTGTTTTGATTTGAGTGTACTTTTGTGTTTTTCCAAATACCACTCCACTCAGAAGAAGGGTTAGTGAACAGTTTTCCATTTGCAGACAGAATTCCCAAGTATGTAGGCTTGAAGAAATCAACTTTTCAACTTGCAGAGGTTCTGAGAGAAATGAATAATTCACACAGTGATACTTCTGTGCTTTGCAATCTGTAGTAGGCCATGGGAGAGTAGGAATGGAGCTCAAGTTGTGTTTGTGGCAGTTAGGATAAAATAAGGTTGGAGTCAAATGAGCACAGATGCAATTTTCGCATAGAATACTTGTTGTGAGCAAAATAGCTTGCCCACAGGTGTCAGGATGGGCTTAAAATTATTGTTCAGTCGCACGGATAGTGTTTCTGAATCATATCAGCAGCAGGATGAGGGATGAGGCCACGCCAGCCTGGCTCACAGGGGGGGCTGTGAAGCACTGTCCCCCTTTTTTTCCCCTCATTATGTGATGTAATTGGGTTTCTTCTGTAAAAAGGAGTCTTCCTTCTGCAGTAATGGTAAACACTCTGTATAGCAATGTCTGAAAAGATGCTGTCACCCTAAGCAGTAGGTGAACCAGTTCAAGTTTGTTTTTTAAAAAAACCACCATGTGCATTATTGGGAGCACCTGACCTGGAGGTTGTGCAGCTTTATTTTCTTGGTCTTCATTGGTTTCCTGACAGCTGACATTCTGAAGGTACAGTACAAGTGAATATTCTCTCCTCTTTAATAGAATTAAAGATGCAAATGAAACGTTGTTTCTGGAGGGCTATAGAATATGGAAGTGCCACCAACAGACTTGAAAAGTGGTTTAGCTCCCCCTAGCACAGTTAAGTAAATGCCCTCCGCTTTGAAATGCTTTCTGTGTTGAAGTATATAACAAGATGTGAATCTTTAACTGTACGGATAACATCAACATGGTTTGTGTATTCCTGTGTACTCCATGCTAATAACGGAGCGCAGAAATTGTCATTCTCACAGAGCATTACATTAGCATCATAATGTGGTTTGCACTGCTATTCTCATCTGTTTCATGAAATGTAGATGGTTCAAGGTAGCTTAAAGGTAAGACATTGGAGAGTACAGACAGAAGGACCCGTGATGCCATCCTGCAGGTGTGGGATTGTCACTTATCAGCCATGCAGTGACCTTTGTTGGGTTTGTTACTACTGTTTTGTTTGGTTTCTGTTTTTTAAATTAAGCATTTCCATTCTTTTTACACTGAGTGGAATCTGCCACTCCAACACTGATCACTTCACTGTCTGACTGGGGAATTTGCTTCGTGAGTCATCTCCTATTTTAATTGAGAAGATATTCAGTTTTCCCCAATTCTTGTTTAATAGCACAAACAGTTTCCTTTCCATACAGTAGAATGTTATAGTAATAAAATAAATACCACAAAATCACTGAGGAGGTGAAAATTGAACTTTCTGTCTCTGTGCAGCCATGTGGGTAAAAGAGTAATTGGCTTGGATAATAACTTTTGTTCTTACAAATCCAGATCTAAATGAGTGTCTCATTGATACATCTGCTTGTAATTACTATCAACATAAAGGAATATATTGTGCAGATAGATAAATTTGCCATGTTTTAGTGCTTACCCAAAGTAATACAATTCCTTTGCAACTCAAATATACCTCCAATGGCTCTTGCACTTCTCATGGCATATATTGTTTGTCAGAAAATACAATTTTCCTACGTTCCTTTTCATGATTACACGACAGAAGTATCAGCAGAGAGTTATCTATAAATGTCTTCAGTTGGATTTCACGTGGTAAGAGGGCTTTTTGCATTCCCATATCCACACACTGGCAAATAAGCTCACAAAGCTTCCAGCTCCTCTGAAGGAGCGTGGCTGTGCTGGTGCCCATTCCTCCCTGCCACCTCAGGGTGTTTCCCTCTTTGGCACTGGTCAGTAAATAAACCCTGCTGTGTGCTGAGACTCGTTAGCAATAAAAGCATTGGCAGACATCACTGCAATTGGTACAGAAGTAAATGAAAGCACATGCATTATCATGAAGTGAAGTGTTTTCACCTTGAGTTACTTCTAGAGTAGAAAAATATATGGCACCACCTCTGGCTTTTATAGAATGTGTATGTGCTTCAGATTAGGACTGTGTGTTGTGTATGTCTCTATGTATTTCTGGTTAGATGCATACTCAGATGCACACCCTTGACTGGTTCACCAGATAGTTTTGTAAGGCTGAGATGCAGAACCAGTGAGAGAGGTGATCTGAGTCAGGGAAAGGAATAGCTGTATCACCATCATATAAAACGTGACTCAATTAACTTCCTCTCTAAGAGGATAAGTTGTATTAATAGTAATGTAATAGTAATAATAATGTAATATTAATTCATAATAGCAAGCTAGGATTTTTTTTTCTAAAAATGTTATTTGCTTTGTTCACATTTCCTAACTTGTAAGTATTAAATCATTTGTTATAGCACAGGTAAATGGAATCAGGAAATTACCCACGTTAACCATGTCAGAGAAACCAGTCTGTCTTTTACACTTAAAACATTACTCAAAGATGTGCAAATTTGGGACTTTCAGGACACTACAGTGAAATTAATTGAACAAATCTGGGATATGTGTGAATAGCAGTTTGATGCATTTCGAAGCTGTCTGTCCAGTCAGCGTGCACCACTTCACTGTTTGCCCAGTTCTATGTGGATCATGAGATAACAGGATGCTTTTAGTCATCATTTTGTAACTGTAGTCAGTCCTGTTTGTAAATACTCATGGCCTACTGTTCTAAGACTGTGCACGTTCTGTGTTTCCATTACCTGTTTCAGAAGCAGCTGGAAATGGATATGAATGTTATGCTTGACCCAGAAGACATCAGTAAGAAAGCTGTTCTGAAACAACAGAGCTTTGAGACCAGGCTACCACGTATAGCTGAGACAAAACCTGCTCCTGTAAGTAACTTCTTTGTCTTATGGGGCTGTTCACTGGTAAAGTTAATACATATCAGACCTAACTATAAAAATATATCTATTGTAAAGGAAAGTACCTCATAATTTTCTATTTGTTGACATTCATATGGAGCAAAGCACTCTGAGTGACAATACTGGGGAAAGCAAACATGCAGTTAAAGGTTATGGGCACCAAAGCACTATTGTAGCAGAAATATAAGTGTGTATGGCAATGTGCATGGTGAGTAATCTTGGTAAAATCAGAGAGTGAAGAGAAACAGATGGGAGCTTGTGGAGGTCAGGCTGTGACCCAAAGATCAAGGAAGAGTGAACTTCTGGTTGTTTATTCCGTGGCTGCTTCTTTACATGAGTTATGTTCTCAGATTTAGTGTAGTGCTGCGATCCATATGAAAGAACATGCCTGATGGTCTTGTCTGACAGTGCTCTCCTAGAATTTAATTTTATAATAGAAATTATGCAGCAAGACCAGTGCCATAAGATTCTAGGCTGTTCGGTTTCAGACAACAGAAACAGAATCTCTGAATGACAGAGTTGGAAGCTGCCACTTAGAAATGATTTCTGAAAGCTATTGCCCAGACTAAGGGGTGATTTGTCTAAGCCTGTGATATACAGTTAATTAGAGAAAAGCATCATGGCTAATAGCTTTTTAGAACCACTCTAAAAGCCTTACAGAGAGGAATGTTATACTGCTGCAGAGTACCATGTGTTCTGCTGCTCTCTCTGAAACATATACTTACTGGAGAAAACTTCTTAATGTTGACTGAAATTACAAACAGCGTAAATTAGTCAGGCTCTCTGACACATATTTACAGTTGCTGCTCGTGACAGGGAGATGAGCTGGAATAACAAGTAGGTGTTTCCTGTCTGTCATGTATTCTACAGCTTTCCTGAAGTGGACACTTGTCAATGTTTTTGCGTTGCATGACATGATCTGTGTCTTGGAATGCTGTGTCTTCACTGGGGGGTCCAAATTTGCAATTAGATTTGCAGTCTGCTACCAAGGTTGTGAACAAAGGCATTTTTGTGAAGCACGGTGTGTATGAGCACTTAGTGCAGTGAGAGCTAGAGACCATGAATAGGAGCTGAAATAAATCTGTACATACTTGCAGGTCTAAAACTATATGGTCTTCAGTTTTTGGAAGCAAAAAACAGCAAGAAGAATGAAGTTAGGTACTACCTACCTTATTTTTGCTAATCAGCCATTAGAGGGCAATATTTGTACACACGGGATCACACACACGTGCAGACACGTGAGCGTACCCGTGTACTTGCTCTAGATAAATTCACTGATTATCTCCCCCCAAAAAATCAGTGGCAGAAGGACTCCCAGCGTCGTGAATGAAAAACTAATCACTTGATGAACTGCGTTTGCTTTTTTCTCCAAGAGTTCTCAGCATCTGAGTTTTCAGGGGGACCTGAGCACTTTTACATGTGGTGCCGTGGCAGGCACGCTGACTTTGCTGTAGCTGGATAGATCCACTCAGAGCACACAGGCTTTTCACTATCTCACCACTGGAGTAGCTTGAAAAATTCTTTTCATTTTCTAACTTCTAAAATCTCATCTTTTTTCTTGAAAAATGTCTTTGTCTTTTGTTGTATACTGATGTAGAATATTATGACAGAAAGGACAAGCGATTAATTGTGCCGTTACCGTTGCCCTTCTGTACTTTTTTGGGTAGATAAGCACTAATGCTTCATCTTCTGTAGTTATCTTAAAATGAGAAATGTAATTCTGTTGTAAACACCATGGGCAGACCGGGCATCACTTTATTTTGTAGACTATATATGGATAACAAATGAAAAATGATGAGTAGATAATAATTAAGTACGTACACTTCCCATGAGGATCGAGGCAAACAAACAGTAACCTGAACTGCAGCAAAAATAATTCTGGCTAAGTGCCGCAATGTAGAAAAGATTCACAACTATATGTTTCATTTCCATAGGGCTGCTGTTCTTTTATAGAATTATTCTGGCACTTTTTGGTCCCTGTTTTCATATAAATATATATTATGCTGTAAACTTAGGAACCTCTTAATTTATTCATGAGTTAGAATTTAATATGGTGATGATTTCTAGCCTTTATGAGTTGCATCTTATATAGTGTGGCTGTAATGGTGATGGCAGTGATTCTGTTTCTTTGGTGGGTTTTTTTTGGTAACTTATTTGAGCACAGTCTCTGGTTATACCCTCAGTTATCTGCACTGTGCTAATCACTAAGGCTTATCACTGAGGGTCTGTTCATTTCCAGAATTATAAATTAAGGCAGAGCTTGGCATTTATTTCCTTTCAGATTATTAGAAGTTGTAGGAGAAGATCAGGTCTTTTGGTCCTCAGAATCTGGCTGTTTTAAACTCGTGTATCTGGCTATAATTACAGTCAGAGCATGGTTTGGCATTGGTAGCAAAATGGGACCTAAACAAATTGGTGCTACATGGCAGCAGTTCAAAATAAGCTTGTTGCATTTGTGTTATGGTATGTAATCATAAGAAGTGGTGCAGTGGATTAATAAAATCTTCTTGTCACTAAAATTAAAAAGGAAATAATTGGGGAGATGGAGTTAACTTAACAGATGAGTAAAGTCAGCATCCTTTCAACTTAGAAATGGGAATGTGAAGGTCACCCCCATCTCGGATGACAAACGCAGAATGTTTTGTTGGTAAACAAATTAATCTTTTGAAAGGTCACCATTTGTTTTAAGGCTTTATCCAGTTCTTGTCATCTGGAATTGGAGATTGACTGTCATTTTGCTAGGTAGGGGTGCAGCCGAAGCTGCTGAAGCTGCTTCTGTACATATCAGCATTCCTCAACAAAACTCAGTGCCTGATTGTGATGCTATGGGCTGCTGGTTTACAGCTGTCTCCGGACAAGAATGGAGGGCCACCCCTGAATTCCAATAAGATGGTCCTGCATATTCTGCCTCGTGTAAGCTGGCCCTTTGCCCGCAAGTAAAATGTATCGTAGTTCAAGCCAGCAATTATCTTTCTTACTTCCTTCTGTGCCGCTTCTGTTCCCTTTTTCTGAAAACAGATGTGAGATTCACCAAAGTTCTCCATCTATTCTCTCTTGCACCTGCTAAGGCAGGATTTTGATGGAGGTGTGTTTCTGGGAAAGCTAGCAGTAGGCCATCAAAGGAGCAGAGCTTGATTTTCCCAATTACGTGGAAAATGAATGATTCAGAGACATCTTAATTAGTTGAAGAGCTTGAAGTAGGTAAGAATAATATGCAAGGCCTGTTGCTAGAGATACCCACTTACTGCATATTGAAGGTTATATGTTGGGCCTGTCATTTAAATTGGAGTTTGTTCTATTTAGATAAACAAAATGTGAGAGAAATACTTACTGAAGTCACAGTGCTACATCTCATGGAAGCTGTATTGTTAGGTAGATAAAATGCAGGACTATGTAAACTGGAATGAGAAAGACGAGCTTGAACTTTCTGCACAATTTTCCCACTCAGAAATTTCCTTGAATAATAAGACAGCAAGCTTTAGAGATTGTCAGTGATAATGATTAAATGATATTAAAATGCTATTTTAAATGTCCTACAGAGGCTGTCACAAATTTGACTTGTCTGACATTAGAATAGTTCTGCTACCACTAGTGAGAATGTGTCCTTTATTTACCATGAAGTCCTTTAATACCATTGGGTTGCACTGAATTCCATATGCTGGTTCTGAGTCTCATGGGACCAAAAGCATGTCGTCTGAAACCAGCATTAAGCACTTTATTTATTTACTGTGTACTACTAAGGTGATTTGACTCGATGGTCTGAATGCAATGCTTACTTTTCAGATATTTGTAATTAGCTCATTTGGTTGTTCAAGACTCTTTTTCCCCAAGAACTGTGGTTAAGCCAGCAGGGTCAGAGCCCCCCAGCATACCCACACCCCTCTGTGAAGTTAGGCACTGTGCACTGTTCTGCTCTTCTAGCAGAGCTGCTGTTCTACAGAAGTCCAACCAGCAGTTCTGACATTGCTTTAGGGAGTTCTTTGAGTATCCTGGAGCATATTTCATCAGGATCCACCAATCTGAAAACCTCTGTGTGTTATTTACCTGATCTGTTTGGTGCTGAAGGAAACCTGAAGACCTCTTCCCTTTCACATGGGAATACATGTGCATTCTCCAAGCTCTCTCTTCTGTCAGCTTTCTGAGCATACTGAAAACTGGCCTAAGTACCATCAATTCCATTTTACTGTTTCATCCTTCTCTTTGTGGGGATCATTATCTGTGTAGATCAAGTCTCAGTAGGATCTTCTTAATCAAAAGTATGAAAGCGGATGGCAATTAGGAGTAGATAATCATGAAGTGATCGATTGCTGTTATGTACCTTTTCCACCTTTGCTATCAAGTTGTGGGGTTTTCTAATATTTTCTTAGAAGGTCTCGTTTATCTGATCTTCCTGGATGATAAACTGTAGTTTTGAGGCAAGCTGGTAATCACCTTTCCTTTGTATTTAATAACAGACTGTATTATTTTCTATGGGAAAGACGTATTTTCAAAAACAGTGGTTCTAGTTAAATATTGCTGTCTAGGTGAAAAAGAAAACAAATAGAAAACTAATCAGAAAATCCCTACGGTGTTCCAACAAGTGCCCCATTTAAAATAGGCAAAAAGAAAAAATCAAGTGGGAGAGGTTTATCCACAGGAGAAAAACACTTTGGAAAGGGTAATAGAATTGTTTTTCTCATGTCCCAGGTTAATTACACTCAGAAGTGCTTGAAATGAAAGCATAGTTTTTCAGCACACTCCAAAGCATATTGTACAGCGTAAGCCTTACTCTGCGCTGCAGATGGAGTGCTCCCTTCTAGCCCTATAAAACTGTACTTTAAAAGTACCCGTGATGAATGGGCAGGCTTTGTGCTGACTTGGGAGAAATGCACTTGCTGAATCATAACCTTCGTAACACATTTCCCTAGAAGACATTATTCATAGAGGAAGAAGGCTGAGATTCTGGTCGCCTCGTAGCACTGTGGGTGCATTGCAGCTCATCTGAGCTCAGGTCCTGACACAGAGAAAGCAGGCAAGGTGCCTGCAGCTCAGGGCTCTAGTGGCTGGGATCCTTCATTCCACGATGTTTGGGGTCTGCCACATTGCAAACATAAAAATGCTCCTGGGGAGCTGCCTGCTCTGAGATATGTGGTGTTAAATTTGTTAGGTTTTGTGTTTATGCCCTAAAAGCTGTAAGTAACCTTCTACAAGGATGAAACCTCGTAACTTTTTAAGATAAATCACTGAATGAATAATAATAGTAAAACAATACAATGATGCTAAAAGTAAACATTTTCGTTCAGCACTTAGCTTTAAAGTAACAAAACTGATACTATTTTAATTTTGAACTGGCTTTATTTGAATGAAAATAACGAGTGCTTTGTCCAACTTTGCTTTGCCACCCCACTGAAGCCTTTAAGAAGGCAGCTAGTGCAGCAAATGGGATGGAAGAATGCAGAAGAGAGGTGTCAGGGTTGGGTGGAACGTTCCTAGGGAACAGTCTGGGGTCAGCTCTCTGTTTTCTGCCTGATGTCTTTTACTGAATCACAGTGGCACTGTGCACTCTGGCTGCCTTAGAACTGATGCACTCTACTAGTGTTGCTTTTCTCTGTGTCGTTACCTCTTTGCGAACACAAGTGAAATACGTGTTTCATTACACTGTTTATCTTAATAAAGCTCCTGGATTTTCGACTAGAATCAGACTGACCCAGAGTAAAATCAGTGCTGCTTTACTGATACAGTAGCAATAGCCTGTTTAATTAAGTTTTCTTTTTGTATATTCTTCTTGTTTCCTCCACAAACTGCTGGGGCTGAGAGTGAGTAGAAAAGTGTACTTTATTATTCCATTTTCTCAGTATCTGGACACTTATATGCCAGCTGGTATAAAGTTAATCTTTGTTACATGCTTATTGCTATTTCCTTGGAACATGAGGACATGAAGATTCATACATCTAGATCCCTTAAAGCACAATGCTGCATAATGGCCATAACTAAAATGAGTGCCTATGATTTCTCTGAAAGATTCTCTATTATGATAAAGCCTACATATTTCCTATCTCCCTAATGTCTCCTGTGGACAGGGTTATTATACAAATTGGGAGGAAAAATTATATTAGTTTATTTTGATATCTTTCTCATTTCCCTATTAGACTTCACACACTTCTTTAAGAATTGCCTATCCCTTTCTGTAAAGGTGATGGCTGATGTTATTTACTAATTGTGGCACACTAGTACTCAAAGACCCTGGCCTGGATCCTCCTGTAATAACAGCTGTACACAAGCATGATATTAAATGCTAGTATTTGAAACCAGGTCAGTGCACTCTAAGAAAGAAGTAAGTATCATCATTCTCATTTTGCAGTCTGTGAATGTTTTGTAGTTTTCACATCTGATGTCCCTCGCAGTGTTTTAGGGTAGTTTAACGTTATTGTGTGTTTGGTTTTTTTTTTTTTTTAAAGTAAATGCAAGTTTCCAGCACTTGTTATTAGATCATCTTCCACAAAGCTCATCCTCATCAGTAGGGTTCAAACCTTTCTATCCAGTGTCAGAACTTGTCATCACACTGAGTAATTCTGTTGTTAAAACTAAGAAAGCTTCATCTAGGTTTGCAAAATTCCTTTGCTGCAGTAAGGCTTGATAAAACATTGTTATTTTCCTTTTGCTTCATCAAAACATTTGCATTTATTTCAGGTGAATCCTTCACATCTCCCTATGTTTATCTTTGTCTCAATTTCCTAGCATCAGTCTGACAAGAGCAAGCAATATCATTTCTGCTGGTAGTAATTCACTGTCTTTAAGTGAGAGTTCTCAGGGATGTTACTTACCTGCCTGGAAGTCACATGTGCTGAAGATCTGGCTGTCCTTCTCTTTAGGGGTTGGGTACAACTTGCAATCCAGGCAGAAAGTGAGGATACTAAAAATGCTGGAGAACAGGAAAAAAAGAAAGTGTGAGATGATAAAATAGATTTTTTGTATTTGTAGTACTGAAGTAGCAATATGCTCTTTTCCCTGTGCAATGCTCTGTATGGGCACTAATGATTGTAACAATAAGACACACGATATCACTGCCCTGAAGTTATGTGTGTCACTGCTTGAATTCCTGGCACTTAGAATCAGCAGGTTCCATTTTTTTTCTGGCAAGCACAGGTTATTTGGGGAAGTAAGAGAGCTTTAATCCCCACAGTAGCACAGCCAGCATGGCACGTGTTTCCACATCACATTATTAGGCTGTCATTCCCTGCTGTAGTTAAGGAACTTGGAAACTTCAGAAGTCTGAGATACTTGTTCCTGCTTTCTGAATAGTTTCACCTATTTGCATTCCATTACTATTCTTCTCAGTGCAGATTTATTTCATATTTTCAAGTACTTCCTTTTCTTTTTGGTGTCATACCTGTGTATGCATTTTATATTTGCAAAGACTGTTCTGTCAGGAAGCAACATCTTCTAACTCAACTTCTTGTGCAGCCTTTATGAGCTAGAACACTGATTTTTGCATAGCAGAAATCACTAGACATCTGTTGGATTTGATTAACTTTAAATTACTGAAGTCATGACAGAAGACATTACTGTAGCATAAGAAGTAAAAGCAGTGTTTGTGCTGTTACATTTTTTGATCTTATTCATAGCAGAAAATGTATTTATTGAGTGAGTAGAAAAATGTCATCGTAAATGCAGAACTTCTCTTTGCTGAAAGAAGATTCTGTCTCTTCACAGATATGTAGACAGAAGGGAGTGAAAGGTTACACCACCAGCCACTTTGGGGTTTTGCCTGCCTCTCATCGTGTGGACTCTCCCTTACCCCTTTTAGAAGAAGATGTGAAGAAAGGTGAGCCATGGAAGCCCACCCGGGCACTGCTGCCAGGCAGCAGCCATATGCCACGTGAGCTGCATGGTTTGCTGTTCGCAGCAGCAATCTGGAAATCAAATTTTCTGACACCTCTAATTTTGTAAGAGTTTTCTTCTCAAACATTGCAAAGGGTAGAGATTAACTTCAGACTGCTCGCTCTGTGTGGCAGTTAAACATAGCACATAGCATATGTTATTTTGAGCATCATCCTTCCTGATTCTTACGCTGTAAGTCCGAGTTTAGTTGCTGATAGAAAGAACTGTATGTGATGTAGGATTCTTCTGTGACAAAACTAAATTATCAAGATAAACATGATTAATGTCTGGTTATTAATCATTCAATTTTAAGTAGACTTGCACTTGGATAGTTCAGTAATCAGTCTATAGTCATAATTACATTGTGGCTTAGAAAAGTTAACTCTCATCCATTCTGTATATTAAATTGCCATTGTACAAGCACATAACTCTTTCTCTGAATCAGCACCACTATGATATGTTTCATGTCTTTGTCAACTGTCATAGCCAAAGCTTACATTCCTTGAATGTCCTCATGAGAAATTACCTATTGCTGTTCAGTTTTGAATTGGAATTGAAAGAACTTGACTGTGCCTTTTAGTTAATTCTTTATGGTTCCTAATTTTTTCTTTCATAACTGGAATGTGGATGAGTTGCTCAGTAATGCCATATTCTTGTAGATATTCTGAGCCTAAGTGAACGAAGGCTTATCCCTCCAGCAGCAAAGATAACTCTCCAGACACCTCCTGTTTTATCCAAAGCAGCTCCTCTCCCTGCATTTCACAGGCAACACAAGAAGTCTGTAGGTGAGTACAGATGATTGATGACAACCAGCAGTTGCATCTCCAGCCTTGTGTTCAGGCCCTTGTTTTGTCTCTGAAGGAAGCAGCTGCCTAATGAGCTCTCAGTCAAATTCTTAAAAATACTATTTGCATAAGGAGGCACATGAGCATCCTGTGTCTTCCAATGGAATGGGAATCAGATTTCTTAAGCCCCGTGAGGATTTGGTCCCTGCTGATTTCTGAAAATCCATGGAGGTTCTTACATTCGTGTTTCAAATTCTAAGCACCCGAATCCAAGATGTGACCATCATAGTTAGTGTAAAACCGATGGTACTGTGAACCACTGTAAACATGCCTTACAACATCTGATCCAACCTCTGTTCTGTCAGAATGGCTCCTCATAGAATGATTTGGGGGATGGTTTAGAACAACCTATGTGCTACAGCTGCTTGTGGTGTATGACAGACCTATCAGTGATATGAAAATGAGCATGAGCAAAATGAAGAGTGGGCTTAGAAGCTATCCCTATAAAGTTTGAAGTTCGCCCAATGAAAAGCAGTAGAATCCTACATTCTAAAATTCTACATGGAGTAACATGGAGTGTAAGCACTAATATTCTGACGTTGCACTCCTGGGTATACTGCTTCCTGGCATGTTAGGAGCTCTTAGAAATTAAACTGTGATAAGTTTTCCTTATCATAATCTTAGTTTCTGTAATTACAACTTGGTTTAGCACAGTTGGGCTTAAGGCCAGTCAGTGACATTCCTACATGGGTTTTGGTGATATGTCCTGAATATTGCAACTCACTTGGACGTGAGAGCAAACTGGAGCATGCCAGTACTTAATGGCATATTGATGAATATCAGTTTGATACTACTGTTGCACTTATTTAGCAATGAGACCTGTGATTGATTATTTATTCAATGCAGGAGAGATTAGTAGTAAGGTGGAACCTATGAGAACAGACACTTCCACCTGTCCAAGCTCAAAGGAAGCAGCTGATGGCTCGTACTCCTCTAGCAAAGGTAATACTGCACTGTCACTACCCAGCAGCTCCTTGGGTTCAACAAGAAAATCAAAGCCAGCACTCACATACCCGGCTCAACAACTAGAGCGAGAGCTGCAGGATCCTCAGGCACAGGTATTCAGACAGTGAGGTAAATGAATTCTTCATCCATGGTTGTAACGTTGCTTTCAGCAGAGATGGTTTAGGAAGTGACTCTAAGTTACTCAATTAGTACAGGAGGGTTTGAACCAAGCCCAGTAGATAACGGATATTGAAGTAAGATGGAAATGCTTCCTATATTGCCAGTTTTGACTTTCTCCAATTCGTCTGTGCGTTTACTGAAATTCAGAAAATCAGTCTGGAAAAGATCTTATGAGGTTACCCAGACCTCCAGGCAGAGTTACCTATACTTATAACACTGCAGACAGATGTTCTCCTAACCTGTTCTGAAAACTTCCGGTGATAGCAGCTCCACAGTCTCCCTGGGCCATCTGTTCCAGTGCTTAACTAACTATCCTCACTGTTATAAAAGAGTTTTTTAATGTCTCATCTAAATCTCCCTCACTGCAGTTAAGCAAATGTAGAGTTACCCTTTATATTTACAGGAAACTATAGGGGAGTTTGACCTTGACTTCTTAACGTTTGCTGGCTGTTCTTGATCCCCATGCAAAGGGAATATTTTTTCTTTCTTTTATTTTTATCTTCTTTTATCTTAAGCCTAACGATTGTGTTCCGCAGCACAGCATCTGGTATTTTGGACTTTTGTTCTATTAAGGAGATCTTTATTTGCAAGTAAACTTGAGAAACGTGAATTCATGTTATTAATGTGAATAAAAAATCATCTCTAAAAATAGTCTGAAAATGGTGCGTTGGATTGAAAAACTCAACTGATGAGTTGAGGCTGAAGTTGCCATAAAATACCATTCTGTTAAGATGCAAGAACATCTCTGTCTCAAGTTTTACCCTGGCTGAATTTATAGGCTGGAGTGTTACCCGTTCTCCTGAGATGAGTGGAGGTAATCTGATTTACGGCTGAGAATTGCTATTGCAATTACCATCTGATGTAGTCCGGTGAAGAGCTGTAGAGCTCTGTTTTTACATTTGATAAATGAAGCATAGTTCCCATTTGCAATTAATGTATTTCCATGAAGATGCTTATACCCTTCCATGGCACCTGAGGTCTTGGTGCAGCGGTGGTTTTTATGGTAAATACGGGATAAACTTTGTGGCTGTGATGTATAAATCAATATAAGGAGTTTATTTCAGATGCATAAATTCCCACAGTTAAATGGTAATGGGTAATGCAGTCGTTTGAGGTGACCACACATCTCAGTCAGTGGCAGTTACTCTCAGTCTGTGGCTGTTCTCTTTCCGCAGCTCCCACAGATGTCTCCCACATCTCTCCTTACAGGATCCATCCCCCGACAGCGACATTGCTGTGTGCCACGGCACTATAGACCAGACAGCTCCAGGCTTTCTGGCATTCAAACAACGTTCCTGTTTGTCGTGGGGGAGCGTTGTCTATTTTTTGGAACGCACAGAGAAGCTTCTCAAGGACTACGCCGTACCACTGGCTACAATAAACTGTCAGAAGTTGGTGGAAGTGGCATCGGACTTTGTGCTCACTGAGAATCCCACCCGAAGTGACATACTGCCAGTGATAAAGAATCGATCAACTGTGGAAAGCATTTTAAATCGACCTGGCCAAAGATACAAAGGCCAAGGGGGTACTGAAATGGCAGCCATAAAGATCCAGGCAACGTGGAGACGTTACCGGGCCAGGGGAGCCTACGTCCGCTTCAGGCGGCAGCAGTGGGCATCAGGTGTGATTGCCATCTCCTGGCTCCTGCATTATCACATGGCACGTGTGAAACAGACCCTGAAGGAATCACGTCAGAGACACCTGGAGAATTTTTACATCAGGGCCAAGGTGTGCGGTGCTACCAGCTGTTACGGCAGCTCTGCTTTTCTAAACATCTCTTGCTTCAGTGATTGCAATAAGCTGTTTCCATTTTTTTTCCCCTTTAACCATACACTTGTCCGAGTATCATATTTCATCCTTCATCAGCGATTCAGCCTTTGTGGCTGTAAAATCTGTTGCAGTGTTTCTATTGGAAATGTCCCTTTGCTTTGACTTCAGCGGTTCTGTCAGAAAATCGATGTTTTAACTGCATTACCTTAGCTCCCTATATGTACCTCGTGGCACTTAATTTGCTGAAAAAAAATCCCTCTCTTGTCTACATTCCTGTCACCACTTTGTCAGAAAGTATTTAAGTTTGCAGACAGCCTCTTAATTAGTGCTCACAATTTCATTTATGTTTGCTTTCTTTTTTTTTTCATTCATATTCTGTTAATTAAGTGAGCAGCCTCTAATCTTCCCCTGCCAGTAGCTTCATGTAGCCACCTAATTAAATTAATTGGGGAAGATGTTTTAAGTATGTAATTAAATCAATTAATATAATTTATGCCCGGCTTAACTGTACAGTGGAAAAACAGCTGAAGTTTGACTAGATGAATCCACTACAGCTTCCTGTCACTGATCAATGCTCTTCTTGATTTTTAGCATCTGGCAGCCAACTGGAATCGCATCAGGACCTCCAGGAGGACTATTATCCATATCCCATCATTAGGTATAACACTTTTGCCTGCAAATCTATCAGCAACCTCTTATTACCCACCACATTATGACTCCTTGATTGAGTTCAAGGAAGGCCCCTTGTTTTATTCAAATTGGTCTCGGCAGGAAAATGTTCTCGACATGATGAGAGTAATAACACAGGGCCTTCGCTCGAAACGGCGTTTAATTTGGGGATTAAGCAAATAAAGTCATTATGTGGGGGCCTCTATTCAGCGGAGAGGTGATTTGCTGTAATTTGCTTTCATCTGTATGAAATGAACTAAAAAGTTGTATTTTTCCCCCTGAAATAACAGATAATGTTTCCAGTCTTCTTTAATGATAGGAGAACACGGGCCTGTGCGTGTTGTTGCTGTTGCAGCAATAAGGCAGGATATTGCTTGTACACTGTTTTTAATCAAATGTGCAGTCAAAATGATAAGCTACATTCTCTGAAATTATTTAGTTCTAATTACGAGCAGATGGGATGCTTTATTTGCACCTAGGGCGCCTGAGCAAAAGGAAATGCTGTGTGAACAAGAATAATTAAGAAGTTGAATAGTGTTTTTTGCGCTTAAATAATCTGCAGTTTCATGTTAATTAGCACTAATGTAATTATTTAATTACATTTATGAATTGGGGAGCTTAAAAGCTGTTTTCTGCTAAGCAATGGCTAAATGTAGGTGTTTAGAAATTAAAGAATATGATTCCTTGGGAATTTCTAAAATGCACTGATAAGCTCTTAAAACACAGAATCCTGTCAGATTGCTTGTCATCTGATTTATATTTTGTACTTACATCGCAAATTAATTGACCTGAGAGATTCAGGATTTCGTAAAGTGAATTGGTTACAGCTTGAATTAATGAGGACTGTAAATAAGCATTAAGCTCTTGTTTCTTGGAGCCCAGGTAGCCTTTAGTCCCATGATCCTGCTGACTACGTTTAAAGTAAATATACTTTTGATGAACAATTGTCTTTAATTACACCTTTGTCTTAAAGTCTCAGGTGAATACGCCAGGATACATCTGGGTCCCCTTTCAGAGCAGGACCATTTATAATTAATTTGTATATTCCAGTGCTCTGATCTGGGTAAAAATGCGAAGGAGTGTGTTAATACAGGAAGAAGCAATGATTAATTTAGGTGCCTGAATTCAGCAGTAGCAGAGTTGTTGCACAGCAGATGCTCTCAAAGTTATATTGAAAGAATCTCAGTATGATCAAAACAGATTAACCTGCAAAATGAATCGGGGAGTCCATGTTACACCAAAGAAACTGAAACACCCAGTGGAATTAAGAAAGCTCTGGCATTATTTCAACCTCTTAAGTAAATTCTAGGGATGGAGGGGAAGCCCACTCCACTCAGCCCTTCAGCTGGAGCCCTGACCCCGTAACGTGCTCCGTGCTGCAGTCTGCTGTCCATGTAGGAGATGCTGTACGTACATGAAGGAAGCAGTATGGTACAAGTGGAACTTTCCCCTTAATGAGCAAGTCAGCAGCAAAGCTAACTGAAGTGCAGATGTTTCCTTAGGAAATCAGGAAACCTCTTTAAGGTACTTGTGGAAAAATTGGGTTGTCCAACGGAGGGATCTGAAGGTACTGTTTGAAAAAGTTATTCATGCTTGTTGACATTAAATTAATTGACACGTTTGCCATTTCTTCAAAATCTGTACAATTTTGAGCCCAGCTAGCAACACTGTGGCATTTGTTTTCTGTTCTTTTCCAGTGATGCTTTTGCTCAGCCATACCTTGTCGTGTTTGTTTGGGAACAGAACTCCCAAATACCCTCAGCCACTGTTCTGCAGTGTTTTGCCTCCTTTTCTTTACATTCCCATTAAGAAGGCTCCTGGGTAGGGTTCCAGGATGCTGGGCAATCAAAACAATGCTATTTCAGTCTAGGATGACATGGCAGCTGACTTCAGCAGGGCTTCCTCTGTCGTTGTTTTTCATTTCTAATGCTGAATCTGAATGATCACAAAATGGTGTCTGAGTTACATACAGACACCAAGAGGCGTTGTTTGGCCATATGCTGGTTCCTGTTGATGGTTTCTGTCTTTAACCTGGTAGACCAAAAAAGAGCCCCAAATTCTTGAAACACATTTTCCTGACTTTGGAGTTTGGGTCAAGTCAGAATCTGATTTTTCTTCTCATGAAAGTGGAATTCCAATAGGCACAGATAAAGTCCCAACTGCATTTCTCAGCAGTTTTCATTTTAAGAACAGTTTCAGAGTTCCATTTCTGGAAATAATCCAGGAATAGGGACAGCAAAGGATTTAAATTATATTGCAGTGAGGAGCAAATGTTTCCACATATTTCTGCAAAACAAAAACTTCTGACTTGTAGTACAGCTGAAAACAGAATATCAATTTCCTTGTGTAAAGATTGGTTAGCACTCTTGTCAGCTAGCATAATGAAAAATGAGTTGTAGGCTTCTAATCAGATTTACTCCCACGCTCTAACGGATGAATACACTTCTGCAATATTTGAGATTCAAATACTTTTCCTTTTAACTCTTTTTAAACGATTGATGGGTTTTTCTACCCAAATAGCAGCACCTTATACAGCTCGCAGTGTGCATATCAGAGCTTTCCCATGTGATCCAGGAATCCTTTTTCAGAGCAGTTTCAGCAGAACAGCAGGTGTGCTGAGTGTGGTGAGAAAAGTTAGATGTTATTTATTCCACCTGTCCCAGGCTCTTGGAAGCACATGGGGCTGAGCCCTGGGTTGCTGGTTTTCCTCTGTCCCTTTCAGCCGTCACCATGCGGTGCCACAAACTGTCCCCCTCCTCCACGCCGCGACTTCTTTTTTCAAAGGTGGAGTTTGAAAAGTGTTCTGGATCCTTTGCTAAGGAAGGCACTCTGAGACAAGTGAGATTTATCAAGAAAATGGCAGCTACGGGCGAGAGGTCATGGCTGAGGTTGGAAGGGAGGTGGAAGCAGGCCCCTTGCCATCAATTCCCACACCTGTTTGTTTAGTACTTCTATAACTCTCCCTACAACTTAGCCCTGCTTAAATTGGGAGCACTTGCTGAAGTCGTTGCACATACACTATCATAAAACTCAAGCAAGGGAGGAAGGCCCTCCTCATCCTTTCAGAAAAGTGAAAATCCATGGTTCGCACTTTGCGAGGCTGACCCTCCCCTGGTGGGGTGCCAATGTGCTCTGATGCTTTGTGCAAGGTGGCATTGCCACCTCACTTTAGAATGCCAATTACTTATATTAATTGTCCTTGCAGTAAAATCAGCGTTACCGTCTTCCAGAGTGAAAGCAATGAAATATTTGGCAAATTTTTGTCCAGCAAAGCATTTTGTGACTGACGGTGGGCAGATACATTGCAACGTTGTGAGGGTTTTGTTAAAAGATCGGTCGGTGCTCTGTGGCAAATCCTGAGCGTTCAGCTGATCTTCCCTATTGATTTAATCACAGCTATTCCAACCAGCAACTCATACTGAGTGGCTGTGTGTACATATGTACCAATTCATTTAGAATCAAGTTAATTTTTATATTACAGGATTAGAGATTATAGTCACAGTGGTCATGTCATTTGCAGCAGTCCTTTCGAATGCAAATGTGCAATCAGTTGGACGCCTGACCTCCAGATAGGTAATCCCAGTTCAGACAGGCTGCCACTCATTCATCCTCTGCAACAAAGTGATCAGGTTCCACTGAGACACCTCCTTAATGAAGTGTTTTTGTTGCCTTTTATCTGTGTGAAGTACAAAATGCACCGCTTTACCAGGACTCTTGCTTAATGATGGTGTCATTTTTTGTTTTCAGCATTAAAAAAAATACACAGCATCCAACAGCACAGAAGACCTGAGCGAAATGCTCAGGTGTGGCTACATGTTTAAGTGAGAAAGCTCTATGGGTCTGTGGCATTTCAGTATTTGCTTGAAATCTCAACACACAAAAACGTTACATCGCAGGATCATGCAATCACCAAGGGTGGAAAAGACCTCCAAGATCATCCAGTCCAACCACGATGTAATATATAATAAACACACTATACCGTGTTTAGGATTTGAAATATTTACATTACAGATTTTATATATAAATCTAAAGTAGCTGATTTCTTTTAAATAGGTGTCAGGTTTCTTTTGTGTGTTTTTGTTTGTTTGTTTTCATATATTCAGGTGATGGTGACTTTGACCTTGTTTTCCAGGATACTCCCAGTGCATCCGTGAACATATTCCTGATCTTGCTCTTCAACAGAATTTGCAGCTGGGAAGGCTGTGTGACATACTGGGTACGTTACAAGCTGTCAGCTGCCTCTGCTGTGATTGCTCTCTGCCTGTACTTGTGAGCAAAAGAATGATGGGTGAGGAATTTCCTTTTGTATTAATATTAAATATGGAGAGCACACAACTCAGAAGCAACTGTGCTGTTTGCACCTGTCTGAGATACTCATAAGAACATTGTGCTGATTTTTCTGACTGTGACAAGGTGACGTGACGTCATCCCACAAGGCATGCTGAGCACCACAGACGGTCACAAGTGCACAATGTTCTACAAAATTAGGTAGCTAATCCTGCTGGTGTTCATTCAGGCTCATATGGAGAGGAGGATGTGCTAAAAAAGAGCAAGATCTTATTTAAACCTATTTTTTTTTTAATTAGCAAATGAGACAATAGACGTACATTGAAAGTTTTTCCCTGCAATGACGGTCCTCTCTTAAGCAAAGCAAATGTAGAATATTATTTGTCAATGACCAACTCCATTGGCTCCCTGGAATGACATACTTTACTTGATTCATATATATTTCAGTATCATTATTATTTTATAAATGCCATTTAATAAGTTTGTAACAAAAATGTATTAGATCCAGAAATTTACAGTTGCCAAAAATAATAATGTAATTGCTTTTATATATTATCTAGACACTAATATTGGTTTTCCACAGTATGGTTTTATTTTTCAAGTTTTAACATAGATTTTTTTTTTTTTTTTGTCTCTAAAATGATGATTGGAAACTTAAAGGTACAAAGTCAGTGTGTTATAGGGCTG
The DNA here is from genome assembly GCA_013399175.1 of Odontophorus gujanensis. Lineage (NCBI taxonomy): Eukaryota > Metazoa > Chordata > Aves > Galliformes > Odontophoridae > Odontophorus > Odontophorus gujanensis. The sequence continues at coordinate 65,749 of VXAB01001528.1, read as the reverse complement.
TCCTTAGCTAAAAATCTGTGAACAGGACAGTTGCTTCCGTTGCACATTGTAAGAGACCACGAGTAAGATGCAAAGTAGCTAATCGTTAAGTAAATTATTAACCAGCTCAGTGCTTTACCTGTGCCTGGCGAAAGAGCATGGACTTCTACAGTATTGTTTTTTCTTTACAATACCGGAGTATCCGCATGCATGGTGTGACCTGCTGTTAGCTAACCTGCCCCTGGACCCCTACTGCATCCGAAGCAGACTCGGATGTCTCTCGATAGGGCAGTGCTAAGGGTGGTAAAATGTGTCACAGCATTTTATTCACCCAATTCAAAGTGAAGAAGTGGGATATCTTATTCCTTCGCAATGCTAGGTTCAGAGTTTCCATACTCCAGTTCTTGCATTGCTTCTGGTTCAACCCCACGTGTTAGCAGTTGTCCCTGGCACTTTCAGGGCTCTTGTCTCTGTGCCCAGCAAAGACAATGAAAGACTTCCTACTGCTTTCAGCAGGAGTTGGATCAAAATCTAGGAGTGCTTTTGGCAGCACATTCTATTAATTTTACAAGGCAATTAATTCATTGTCATCTAGTAATATTTTTAAGAGCATAGTAGTTAAGATTTTCCTCCAAAATGGCATATATTCCAGGCTTTCTCTTTTTCACCCCTGAGTATCTGTGTGCTCACTGTCTTTCAGATCAAGTTGTTTTACATGCAGAAAAGCAGATTTTCGCACCGTGGTTATTTAACCAGCTGATCTGCACTCGCATGCTCAGCAATAGTTATTAATGGTATCCTACCGTGAGCTTTTATGTGGACAGGACAAGAGAAGGAACAGGCCGTGCAAAATCCAGGCAGTGTGTGAAAGCGTGATTTCATCAGCTTTCTGAACTTAATAGCTGGGTTTTATAATTTACTGAAGTTAATGGGATATATTTTTAAAGCGGCGCACAATTCCCACTGATGTTAATGTGAGCTGCGCAGATAAATCCCCCTGCTGCTCTTTCAAAATTCTGCCCCCAATATGTTCTGCAGATTGAATTCTGGAAACTAGCTATTTCTTTGGGTTGCTGACCTGTCTTCAGAGAAATGCTGAAGCACAGAAAAAGCAGTTAAACCACTAAGATTGGGGAATTAAAAATCTCGGGTTTATTTCCAGCACTTTTTTAGCGAGGCTAGTAGCAAATGATCAGGAATCGTCAGATTGCAGTTCTGAATAGAGTCTACCTTTCTCCCAGTAATGAACACTGTGCCCCTTTGTTTTAGATGCCAACGTGGACGTCATCTACATCTGCCCCCTTCATCTGAGTGAGGAGTTACTGCAGTATTACAATAAACTCCTGGGTCTGCAGGCAGCTGTTAGATCTGGGAACCCTGAGGACATGAGTGACCTGCAGGACAGGTTCAAAATTCTCACCCCTGAAGCTATAAACAGCTTCCCTGTGAGTTTGTCTTCTAATTACTACAGCTTGAGGGATGCAGTAAAATTAAATTGGAAATTTTATAACTTGTAACGCTCTGGTACACATCAGTGAAATATTATGGCAAGTTTAAGGGCTTTACTGATTAGACTACTAGTTAGAGCACTGGAAATAAATATCCCAGTTTAGCTTTATAGACTTAGTTGAGATCATCCTATATTGGCTATTTGCAGACCACTGTCCGTTCTTACCATATGCTTGGGACTGTGGACTTGATAGATTTATATCTGTAAGCAAATCAAAGCAGTAAACCATTCTTATTACTCAGACTTTATTTGTGAGTAGCCCAGCATCCAATTGTTCATGTCTTAGTAGTGTATCTTGCAATTAAACCAGTTTAGAACTTCGTAAGGAACGACACGTAGAGCTGTTTAGGTTACATGGTACAGACACTACTCTCAAACCTGGCAGGTCATTTTTAAACTCGTGCACTGGGCCGTGGTCTACAAAGAGACCTTCACTGTTGTGTGCTGCACACAGCATTCCTGATGATACTGCGGTGCAGCTATCCTCCATTACAGTGGAAAGGAATTTTATATTCTAAATATTAATTATACAGCATCTTTGCTAACATTTAATATCTATAAATTTTTGATACGTGTATATATCTCATATCTATACTCAAAGCCCTGTTTCCGATTTCAATACATATACATACTAATAACCCTCTTCTAGTTTTTTTGTTGGACGACTATTAGATGAAGATTAATCAGAACATAAATAAGCTTTTCATATGTAGTAGATGCGTTACCTTTTTAAATGTAGTTCTGTAGTAGCATAATGTGTCTGTGTTTGACTCAACTTTGTTGATGTACTTTGAAACCACCCATGGAAAGAAGTGCTTTTGATTTTCACAGTATACCAGGGGAACACTGAGTCAGAGCTGCTGGCTAGTTTTGCCACAGTTAAAGTGAGTTTTGTTTTCTCTGAAGCTGGAGGAAAGGATCAAGTCAGTATTTGTGTTTTAAGGAGATGGGCTTTCCTTTAGTGCTTGTCTTTCATCTGAGTGCTGCTGTAATCTGCAAGAAACACATCTGCCTGTGCTGGGCCAGAATCTGACCCTTCACCATGGAAAGTAGTATTGTTTGAATGGTAAATCCTTGATAAATACCAGTGGCATATTTTGTTCTCTTTCAATTGCACTTTGACTATTGTACCTTTCTTTTTTTTTCCCCCTCTGGATGCTGAGCTATTTTTCCAGTATTAGCTATGAAATGCTAGAAGCTTTAAAAGAACCTCCAGTGTAAAACATGCAAGAAGTATCATCTAAAGCACATCATCTATGGGCAGACAGTGTGCTGCTCAACGTGGATGTGCTGGCAGGAATGAAAAATGAGTTTGATGACCAATTTTGGGCACAGTGATTTGGTTGAAGTAGTTCTAACGTAAAAGCAGATCATTTTCAAGCATGCATCTCTTCTGTATAGCTATCACTCTTTCAAATTTCCGATGAAATAGCCCAAACAAACTTATTTTCCAGACAAAGAGCAAACAACTGTTATTATGCAGCTATGGTTTACTGGGAAATATATACCTGCTTTGATATAGGGAGGTAGCCTTAGTTTCAAGGGCTGTTTCACAGATACAGATTGTGCCCCTCACCCAGTTACTGAATGCTGTGAAGTAAATCGGTACCGTTAATAACAATGGGCAATTGCAGGTTGAGGTATTGTGGCTGTTCAGTCTTTATATGCAAAATCCTCAAACTACCTTATTTTCACCAAGCATATGTTTCTTTCCAAATGTCTCTCTTATGTGTGGAATAGTCTGTCCTTGTAACTGCTGCTAGTCAACCATTGGTCTCAATGACCTTGACGACTTCAGGAAGGAGAAGGGGGTGTCCCTACACCTGCATCCTCGGGCAGATGCTAGCCATTAGACTGATCTCATGGGACTCTGTGCAGTCAGGAGTGGCATGATACGCTCTGCTGCTTCTCAGCTAGCAGCAAATTCAAAATGGAGTAGTGGTGGCTTTGCCATCTTGGTGAAGCTGTTGCCAAGTTCAGCTTCTCTGAGCTTGAGAAGTTAAAAAAAAAACAAAAACAAAAAAAAAAAAACACCTCTTGGCTTGAGAACCGTGAGCTATGTTTCAGGTAATCCACTAACCCTTATTCCATGCACGTTGTGCTGGAATTCTGGGTGTTACTCAGTTCTCCTGCTTTTGCTCACACCGCCATGCATCACGGCAGCCATACCACTCTCAAAACAGAAATGAACTAGATTTTACAGCCTGTTTCCTGCACTCCTTAATTAACTGTAAAATCCATTATTGAGAGACACAAAGCAAATCTCGTCCCTACATCACTGCTTATGCCCCAGGGAGCAAGTGACCGGGGATAGATATCGATCCTGTTCTCTACGTGGCAGAACTGCCACGAGACCGACAGAAAGGGCCATCTCCATGCTTTTGTACCAGAGCTGGAGAGAAAAGGAGCTGAATCAGAGCATGAAGGGTCTCTCCCCTTGCTCTTATGCTTGTGACTCCCCTTTTCCTACCAGAGTTTTGGAGAGTCATTTCTCTGACCTAGAGATCTATCCCAGCTCTCCTCGCAGTACATTTGGTGCCTTTGCAGCCAAGACTTGGACACTTCTGGGAGCTACGTGTTTGGTACAAGAAAGCACTGAGCAATTGTCAAAAGAGATTCCTCTTGCCCACTTCTGAGGGCTCACCTGTCTTCTTTCCCACCATCAGCTCCATCCAAGTAGTGGAGTCAGAATTTATTCTTAAGTCCACATACAAGAACATCTAGGTCTTTGAAGGAATGTAAGCTGGATTTCTCAGTCCTGGCAATTCCTTTCAAGGCTGTTCTGACACGGAATGCTTTCCTGACAGCAGCCTCAATTAGATAAAATATCAATGTAAAAAAGTTTTTTTTTTTTTTTTTTCTAAATTCCTCTCCAAAAGTTGAAAACCTTGTGCTTTCAACAACAAAAAATGCTTCTCTCACTTTGCGTGCTCTGCACTTACAGTGGCTGTCAGAACTACTGTATAATGGAAATGTACATCCCTGGTAATTTAATGTGATCAGTGAAAGCTTTGGTAAATCAAAATGTTTTATTCTCAGAGAATTGCTTCAAATACTGCACAACTGTATGGTGAAATACGTTCTCTGCTATAGGGGTTTTTCTTCATTTTTGTATTGATTTTTAGGTGCTTTAGAGTTAAACGATGCCAGCAGTGTTGCTGAGATGAATCACTATTATCCAAAGGCCACCAGCCTCTCTGCCGACTGACAGAAGGATAATTCCACATGGATCAAATAAATACAGATGTGTAGTAATTAGTTCTATTCCCAGTGAGCCCATTTCCAACACACTAAAGATGTGCACGATTATGGAGCCTCACCCCAACAGCTTTTATCAATTTAAACTGCTAAGCTACAGGATAGGTCATAACCCAGCCTGCTATTAATAATGTATTTATTGTGTGTAACATTATAAATTAGGTCCATGGAATAGAAAAGAACACCTTTTAACAAGAATAATGTTATCTTTATACAGAAGCATCACATGTGTCTAGCCACTCAGCTGAAGTACAGTCCCAAGACAATCCAAAGAATAAAAATCCTAATCCAGAGCAGAGATGCCTACATTATCGGAGGGGTTCCCCACAAAGATGATTTAGCAGTGGCTGATATGTTAAATGTGCCTATACTGGGCTCAGTGCCAGAAGTGGCTCATCTCTACAGTACCAAGTCTGGAAGTAAACGCATTTTTGCCAGTGCTTGTGTGCCAACCCCTCCTGGAGAATCTGACATCTACAACCACGAGCAGGTAAGCTGGATGTGCTCTGGGTTGTGTTTATGTGCAGGTGCCTATTTTCACTTGATAGGATGCAAGCTTTGTGCAATTGCCATGACTGTATTGATTAGAGTCTAAGTAGGTTTGATTAAGTCATGTATGAGATTGGGCTCTGTTTGTCCATATCTAACCAAGTAAATGCAACTCACATCCTAGTCAGGAAGCAGTACAATTGTTCTGATACTCTTCACACTCTTTCTTGAGAATATATAAGGCCTTTTGGTTTGGTTATTTCAAACTGCTTGTGTTGCTGCTCCGTGGGTGAAGTCATGGCCCTAATGGAATTAATGGGAGTTTTACCAGTGACTGAAAATAGAACAGAGACTTCTGGAAAACTAAGTATTTGATGAAAATGTCTTCCACTTAAGAAGTCAGCCCATTCAATTTGGGTTTTACTGAGCATATCTGCAGCTGAAGTTAACATTGGTAGATTCAACTGTCTTGCTGGCATGAGGAAGAGAACAAAATGCAAATTAAAATGATCAAGCACAAGACTTTTCTGTAGTGTGTCCAGTTGACACTGAACATTTGTAATTACTAATTATGAACCATTACAAATCATACTTAAATGCTTTCTAAAGTGTTTTTTTGTTGTGTAGATAGAACTCAGGAAAATAATTGGTAGATGCTCTTACTGCTTAGAGAGGTTTTTCACATTACTTTGCTTTTTATTAATCACCTTTAACACTGAAAACAGCCTAAGCTGCTCAGATACGTTGCAGCTTCTATATTAGATGAAATAAATATGTGATCAATGATCTGTAAAACAGCTGTTTGATTTATTGTTAAATAACTAACTTACATGAACCTAATACTTTTGATTCATAGTGGAGTGTTATGGAAGCTCTGCAGCTGTTTGCTTGTATGAAATATTGACATTTTAGGTTAAATAATCAAAGCAAGGTGACACTATGTTAAAACACAATTCAATTTTCACTTAAAGATAGCACATAATTCTTTATGATTGCTGCAGTCTTTACAGTATTATTGATCCTTTTCATTACTGTAGGGGAGTCATCAAGAAAAACACATTTACGGGATTCTCAAAAGCCACAAATAATGGCACCTGAAGCACACATGTCATTGTATTTGAGGTTACTGAAAACTAACAAGCAAAAAAACCAGAAACCCGAACACACAACAGAAGTCCCAAAAATTGCTATGAAAAATACCTTCCAGCCAATCAAAAAGATCTGGTAATACTTTTACCGGGTTCAAAGGCATCTGCCATTTCGAAGAAGCTAATTGCATCCTACACCAGCTGGGCAGAAGGCATTTTAAAGCCATTTAAATCTGTGTACATATACAAATAAATAATTAGCATTTTAATAAAGCCTGCTTTGTAGCTGCTTCATATATTTATAGCCATATAATGTACTCTCCAGCAGGAAAATTTCACAGATGTTCGGCTGGTGTTGGAATCTGGCACAACTGTTTCTCTGATTCTGCAAACAGTGCAGCCCACACCGTGCCATTCCCTGTCAGAAACATTTCTTGAGGTTCTGATGTGACAGAACAGCCTGGGCAGGCAGGTCTCTCTTTATGAACTACAGGAGGTGCTCTGTTGCTGGCAGGTACTCAGCCCAAGTGGACTCAATACGGCATGAAGACCATAAGTTCTTAATCAAAGAAGCATTCAGCTTTTGCTAAGTATCTGAAATAACAGCAACGTGAGTAGCTCTGAGAAACAGAAACCATAGTTAGGAAATAAATTTCCAACTGTTTGGGAACAGGGAGTGTAAAGCAAGTTACAGAAGTTCCCTGTGTCGCTGTCTGCCCCACAGCTGATCGGTGTTCTCAGCCAGCTGATTGTGGACAACATGGAAGTGTGGCGATGGCTCTTTAAAGTGAACGACGAATCTGGAGGAAATGGCACTGCCTTCTGTGATATTATCTTGCATTTGGAGTGCTACCACTGGGTTCTAAAGGAACGTCAGAAGCACAGCCCTGAGACGTGGAGTAAGAAGTGGGCGCACGTAAGTAGTAAAGGAATCTTGTTTGGAGTCCCAGCTTCTTAATGGTCTGCTGGGGTTGTTCCTCACTGTAACTCTGTAGGCTAAGCTTTTGTTTTAAGATACAGGTAAGAGCTGATGTTGCAGAGTTCAGAGAAGATTGTATGAACTAGTAGGCACCAGTAATTCAGATTAAAGCAAAGACGTAGCCCCAGATATAAGCAAATGTCTGAAATCCAACTGCAGAATAAGTTGGGTACAAAGCATTTGGTTTATATAGGTGGTAGAGCCTCACAGGTACATTGATATGTTGGAATCATAGGAACAAAAGCACTGAACTAATCAGGTGAGCAGTACTTATCACTTTGAAACCACATACAAAGTGATAACCTTTTATTCTGTTTTGCTAAGAATTATTACTTCTGTACATCTTTCGTCACTCATAACTTTTAAGCCTGTTAGCAGTTTTCATCTGTATAAAACACAACACTGAGGAACATTGGGCTCCTGCATGTTTCATCACAGCAGGCATTCAGGTAAGGACAGAGAGCCTAGAAATACTTCACTGAGGGAAATGGCATAGCATGAACTCATGAACTGGGAGATGGGTAGAAATCCGCATGCTGGGGAGAGGTTGGAAGATGGTGCATCCCAGCCACAGAAAAATGCGTCTGAAATCGGAGTTCATTACTTCTGGTGTTCGGAGAACTATCTGTACTTTAAATATTCATTGGTATTTAAACATGTTAATTCCAATAAGCATTTAATATTTCTGTGTGCGGTGCCAGATTCATTCCTCACGTAGTGGTTTTAAAGCCAGAAGGAATGTGTACAGAAAGAACTGTTTAATTTACATAAACTACTCATTACAGCTCTCTTGATCTTTTTTTTTTTTTTAATTCAATCAAAACTGTTTTGAAATTTTCGTTTGATTGAATTATATTGTATATTAAAATTTCAAATTGGGCTGCTTACACTTCTGTTGCATTTGACAGCTACAAAATAATTCCACGTTATAAAACAGAGCTTATCATGTAAAACTGAAGCGCTAATTTCTCTGATGTGCTAAGGATCCCTCACTCCATACAAGGCAAGGAATGCAAAGCAGAGCACTGGAGAGCTGCCCTGGTGGAAGGACAATGTGGCACTGAGCTCTCTGGAGCATGAGCTACCTGACCATGGCCACATCCTGCTTCCACCGTTAGAACTGGAGGGAGGAGATGTGTTGAAAAGCAGTTTCACAAAGTCTAGTTCTTTGCTGGTATAAATTCCTTTTGCAAGCATCCAGAGTTATGTTAGTGTTCCTAATGTTTCTGTGGCTAGGTGACTCCAAATAAAGGGACACAGTGATAACCAGCTTTCTCCACTTTCTCTTTCATACAGTGTTTACGTTAGGATGTGATGCAGCCAATCCTTCAGAACCCTGAACAATACTTTGTCGTATGTTGGAAACTGTATATGGAATGATGCATTTGATCTAATTTCCTAGTGTCAGCAGGAAAACTTCCATACATCCAGTTTCCAAGGGAGCTTTGGCAGAGTGAAACTTGCTGCAATTTTCCATGTCTTGTTTGAATACGTGTGTTCAAGTGTTTCTGTCTTCTGAAATTAGCCTTCTTTTCTAAAATGGGAGACCTTTTTTATGTATAATGAATTGTAGTCTCCGCTGAGTATCACCATTGAGAGCAGAGGATTAAAATCATCCTTTGTTAAGGAATACCATTGTAATGATACACGTTTAAACATCAAAGCGTTAGTTTATGAGCACAGGCATCCTTTAACGTCCTATTACAGTATGTAGACTCGCTTCTTTGGATAATGAAGACATTGTGTCATCGACATAGGCTGCCACACACAAAACATATGCTGGCAGGTTATTAAAAAATTCAGCTTTTTGATAAAAGACTATCCTGCAGGCTAAGAGTACAGTTAAAAGACTCTCCATTCTGGTAGAATTATTAGAAATGAGGATATGACTGTAAGCACTAAATTATGTTAATACTTACAAATAGCATCATTTGCATAGCAGTTTAAGACACGATACCCAAATTTTCCTCATTGGTATGTACTAGGCAAGGTATTAAAAAAATAATGTAGTTTTTGAGTTTGAATTGTATAAAAATCGATTCCATCTGAAAATGAGAGTGATTTCAGGCTCCTCATTTCAAATACAGCACTGGGCAAGCAAAAATGCAGAGTGAGATTATTGATGTATTTTACCTTGTTAGTGTATTGCAGCAGCTGAGTTATCTGAGCAATTAATTATTTTGCAGCTGCACAAGGAATAGAACTCGCAAACTATGCTGAATGTCTCTGTGAGGCCTTCATCCTTCTGAAGGCCGGTATAAGTCTGCCAGCTGATCAAAAATGTCATCCTGAGGTCCAGATTCCAATGGGATTCAGTATCAAGAGAGCTGCTGTCACCATGGATGCTCATTTGGCAACTGGGGGCCATTTGGAAAGGTATTCTTTCATATGAAAAAGAATATCAGAATCTGACCCTGATTAGTGTAGCAACACCCCTGTGTTAGTAGAGGTGTTTGTCTTGTTTTGGAATAGACAGCAGGCTTTCAAAGTCTGCAGCGCCTCCTGACTCAACCTCAACCACTTGCTGTCCCCTTGCCTTTTGGATGCAGGATGACAATGCTTTCCTGTTGATTCCACCTCTTCTGTTCTTCCAACAGCCTTCCTACCATGAAAGTGGTGAGACATGGGCACAGGTTGCCCAGAGATTGTGAGTGCTCCCTCCCTGGAAGCACTCAAGGCTAGGCTGAGGGGCTGTGAGCAGCCTGGTCTAGAGTAGGTGTCCCTGCCTACAGCAGGGAGTTGCAGTTAGATGATCTTAAAGTTCCCTTCCAACCCAAACCATTTTGTGATTCTATAGAAAACAATGCAGGACTATACAGAGATCCCACCGCATTGTATAACTACATACCTAAATAGCAGCTAAATCACAAGGTTAGATTAATAGTCAAATTAATTTCAGATTTTTTTATTACTTTACATCTCTTAATTAACCACCAGGATCAGCAATGTGTTGTGAGTTTACCTAGCAGTAACCCTAAGATAAATAAAATGAGTGAAAACAAAAGGAGGGAGGTATTGGGATAAAGAGGAAAAGAGCTGAAGTACAAGAATAGAACACAAAAACAGGCAACAAATATCTCTTGAATAAGCCATTGTAATTGGCCGTAGCTACGCAGCCATTTCAAAAGTGTCCATTAAGTGTCTGTTGTAGAAGAGGAAAAGCTATTTAATGTGCTTGGGCAGCCTCCTGTTTTAAATGTTCGAGTGCTTGAATCTTGTTGTCTCCATTTGTGTCACTCTATTTTGTCACGGTTTCTTTTCCCTATAGACTGTATCTTGGTTAATTCACTAAAATGCATAATAGGAAATCAAAATCCTTTCAAAAGGTGATAAAACCAGAAAATTCATCTTCCATTCTGACTCACACGAGGCGATATTCAGGTGCTGGGTTTAGGATTGTCCATGGATTGCTTTGAAAGTTTACTGTTTCAAAAGCCAAGACAAAATCCTATGAAATTCTGTGTTTTTCTTTAAACTTAAGTGGCTTTGGTCAATATTCAAAAGCCCTGAAACAAGTAAAGAGAGAAATTTTGTAGTTGCCTGGAAATCAGGAATAGCACTGAGGAAGCTTTCTGCGGGTGGAATGAGCTGCATTCACTGTAAGAAACCTGAAGCGTATGTACCATATTCTCTTTCTTTAGTGAAGCAAGAATTCAGAGTAAAGAGCACGCTTACAGATAGGTCCGAATAAAACCTCTCATAGGATTGCCAAAGAGACACAGAAACACGGCACCATCAGCACACTGATTTCTGACTGGTTTTGAACCATACAGAGCGGAGGGGCTGTGAAGCAAGGCTCCACCGTGCTGCCCTTGTTCACACAGGGTTGCAGGTTTTTCCAGCCTGAAGAGGGGCAGGAGCTGTGGCAGAAACACAGAAGATCCATTTGCCAAATTCTGACAAGCCTTTAAAATGTCTTCTGTCCAATATGATATTTAATAGCAAAAGAGAAAGATCCCAAAGACTTCAAGGAGCATTTGATTGTTGGTGAAGCTTAGCAGTTGCAGGTTGTTTCCTGCTATGGACAGTGCTGTCAGCAACACATCCTAAATTGTTTGTAGACAGTGAATATTTAAGCTATCTGCAGTGCTCCTACTCAGTTTATTGGTATCTCTGTGTAGCTGCCGAAGCGATGTTTTGGGTGATTCCTAAGTCCTCAGCAAACCCAAGCATGACAATTGTAGTCCTTGCTTAAATGGAAGCCATGACATCCTTTCCTGAGACTGGGAATAATCAGATATGCAAGCTGTTGGTGTGTATGTCCTATTGATTTAATATGCTTCTAATCAGTACATAAAGCTATAGGCCTGCAGTGTTAATTTTTCATATGCTTACAAAGTACCCTTTGATTTTCTGTCACGCGTTAATTACAGCGTTTTGCCATTAAATAGGAAGCTTTGTGTAAACTAATTACTAGGTAATCATTGTCTACCGCAAGCGTGCTGTTTGTACCTTTTATTTTATTCTAAAAATGCACAGATCTCGCAGTCTGGAACCACTATACCTTCCAGCCATTAGCTCTCACTAATTCATAGCATTATTGTGTTAAGATTGTAGGAGTTGTAATTGTTGTGGTATCAGTGCTGTTAATTACCGGAGTAAACAGTTGAAATGGTGCCAAGGTCTATTGTACAAGGCAGAGGAAAGGAGGTTTAAATGTTACTTCCACCATCTGGGGACTAGAGTAGAGGCAAATGCTGGAAAACAGCAGTGAGGCAATATCAGAACTCCAGCTCCAGGGTTTGAGGCCATATGGATCCCGAATATTTTGAATCAATTGAATTTAACTGCCAGTTTTTAGCAACAACAGTGTAGAAGGGAGAGAATAAAGCAAGAGCACTAAAGAAATCTGAAATCCGTTAATGTTCTCTCGCGCAATAAAATGCCTGCTTGGATTATTTTAAAAATGTTTATTTTGCTAAAATCCAAAAAGGAGTGCAGAGGCAGCTCCAAGAAAGTTTAAGTGTGTGTTGTTGGCAAAGTGCAGCGCAGGTTTTGTCTGACAATTCCTTCCACGTTACAGCTCAGCAATTCAGATACCATTCCTGGCGAGTGGCTGTGGATTATTTGTACGGTGCTGCTTTTTCTTTCTGAAATGGCATTGTTTGGAATTCACTGGAATCCTTTCTTTAGAGAAGAAGCCAGAAATGAGGGCAAAAAAAAGCAAGTGAGCAAAATTTCTGGAGTTTGAAATGCAGAAAAAGAAACTAATTAGGAAAATCTTAGTAATTTGAGGGTATCTGAATTGATTGTGCATTTGCAGAGATCAGTTAAAATTAGGTAAAGATGCACCCAAGTATTGGTAATCCCATTTTGTATGAGTGCTATCAACCCATGCTCCTGAATAGACAAATACTGCATTTGACATGAATGTGAGATTTATTCTGAAGGGCTTTTAAGAAAGTAGGAAAATTGTGTCATGTTTTCCTCACTCTGCAGGTACACGTGGGGAGCCCGAAAAATGAAGGCCACCCTCTTGCCAAATAGATGTTTTTATGCATAAAATAGCAATGCACTCAGGGTATTCTTTGGAGTAGGAAAACAAACCATTTAGTGAAACTGTCACCATCTCCAATTAATGTGCTGTGCGTAAACCCGCAGAACCGTTTGGTGGAGCTTTCAGGATCCCTCTTTTGCCCGATCCTTGCTGCGGTGGTTTTGTCTTTGATTTCTCTGCATACATTGTTTTCAGAGATGACATCTACAAAAGGGGATCTCGTCAGCATATTGCTGCTGCCAGTTCGGGAGCGTTCAGAGGAAATAGGAAGGATCTCTCCATCTAAACAATCCTGGTTTATTTATCTTTTATTGGTCTGTTAGCAGATGTTGAAGTAGTTCGGGGCACAATGTAAACATGTGCTTTTCAATAGAGGTATGGTAAGTAGCAGAGTATACAATGAACCCGAAGCAATTGGGAGGGGTGTTTTGGACTTGGCCAGCGTTTGTTGCTTTGTGTGCATGCGTGTGTAACTGAATTTAGAATTAAAAGAAGTGCTTGATCTTTATATATTGAAATCCTCAGCGTGCAGAGCGACAGCATGAGCCAGAAGAGAAAACCATGGCCCCATGTGGTGTGAAAAAAGGAACAGCAGTTTAAGTGCTGGAAAGTTGAAAGAGAACTAACCTTCTTGTTCTCGTCGTCAAGGAAAGTGGCTGTTTTGTGCTTTTAGACTGAAGCGTAGCATATGTGCCTCGGTTTGACAAAAAGCCTCTTGAGTCAAAGCAACCCTAGTCCTGTGTGCTGATCCAAAGCGAAGGCCGTGGTAATGAGGGACGGGCTCTCAGGAAGCAGTGAGTAGATAATACTGCGTAAGTGGAGAATTCTGTGCACTGTTTTTGCCATTCTACTTAATGCACGTCGCAGCCACGGCGAATCGCTTGCCATACAGCTGAAATGGGCCATTAGCTATCAGGGAAAATTGTCTCTGCTACTTTTCAGCAGATGGAGCAAATATTTTACAAAGCAATTTTACATACGAAAAACATTTGTGTTACTTGGTAATGATGGCTGTTTTACATGATGTTACCTTCTATCAGAACGTACTTTTCCAGCTCATGGAAGGCAAAATTGGCACTTTTTAATTTTAAAATTTGCAGTTTAGAATTAAACGCTCGGGCATTAAATCAGGTTGCAAACTTCTAAGTAGGTGGGGTAGTCTGTGTTTTAGTTGTGATAAGCCTTTCAAATAGCTTTGTTCAGCGGGCAGATTGTGGTTCTGGTCAGCACATACCTGTACAAATTAGGAAAAACGTCGGTTCTGTTCCGTTTGCAGAACAGAAAATAATTACATGCATTTGGACTGCAGTTCAAAGGCAGTTACTGGACCTCTCTAATATTGCCATGTTTGTCGGTGTTGATGAGATCACAAGGATAAGCTGGGCTGCAGCAGTTCACATCAAGGCAGCTGGAATAAGTTATCACAGCTCCACTGCTCACAGTGTAAAGGATGTGCTGTATAAATGGTGTGAATTGTCATAGCGCCGTTGGAGTGACATAAATTGCTGTAGCTTCATTGACTTCAACAAAGATCGGGCACTTTGTATTGCTGAGGATCTGTCATTTTGTTCTTCTCTGGCCCAGTCAGCTTTACTTATTTGGAGTCACTTTCTTCACTCTATTTGCTTGCAAGGTCTAAATAATTTCCTTTCCATCTGATTTTTAGCTAAAAAGCCCCAGGTTTTTCTCATGCATTCTGCTCCACAGCCTCTTTCTGTCCCTAGGTCTTTCTTCCTAGGTCTAACTTTATTTCTCCTTTCTGTTTATTTACTTATCTTCTCAACAGGCTTTTCTTTGTTGACTGATCTTTCTCGAGATTTCCAATCGGTGCCTTCAACATATGCCACATTTGGTCCTATTTTTTTGTCGCAACTGCTACTCTAAAAAAGCCTTTTAAAATTCAGCACGCAGAAGGGTGAGAAATTATTTTGTGTTTAGAGGGAGAAAGGTGTCAATTTTTCATGCTTACTCATCATTATAAAAAGGTGCAAAACATATGGACAGATTTAAAGGTTTCCAAACGATGTAAACAGGCCTGGGCTGCTTGTGTTTTGCTGGTGCTAAGAAACAGCAGCTGAAAAATTCGAACAAACGCTCCTTGTTTACACTGAGCCTATGATTCTGAATTGTTTGGGGCCACATCAAGAAATAAAACATCGGTAAGCTCTGCTGGAGATACCGTCCCATTTAAATGAAATTAGCCTACAGAGCGCTGATCCTTTTAAAAGGTTTGCCTTCGTGAGGGAATGTTGGATCTGGGCTGGTATTTGCCTACTAAAACTCCCTATAATCAGGATTATTGCCTTTTTAGAGCTTACTATTGCAAAAAAAACCCTTCAGCTGGAACTCCAGGTGCTGATCCATGTGAAGTGGCTGCCTGCCTCCCTTCTGTGAACACCTTGATTATCCAGGCATGCCTTGTTAAAAGCACTGCTACAATGGGTCTGATCTTGCCAGAACATCTCTCAGATTTCCTTGGATTTGTTATTTCTGTAAAAAAAAAACAAACAACAAAACAATGAGGTGGCTGATTTGGATGCATGCACCCTTTGCAGTCAGCTTGTCCTGATGGAGCTTGCAGCTGCAGGGTGCTGCCGTGCCGGGGCCGTGGGCACACACGTGGCCCTGCAGCTCATGCTCAGCTGTTGACCCTTTCAGTGCTATTTGACCTCACTGACACAAGCAGCACTGAGGCTGGTGAGGAAGGACAGCGGGAGTCTTGCCTAAGGTCCATCACCTGGGCAGGCAGTAGTGGCATATGATGTTCCTGTACGTACAGATGAGGTGGATGGACTCTGTCTTGCCAGCAGCCTCCATTCATGAACCAGTAAAGTTCATCGCACAACACCCAAAGGCATTTGGGCTCAGGGATGAGACTCAGTGTGATGGAGGTATTGCTGAACACACTGACAGGTGCAAACCGATGTGTCAGTCAGCAGCTCCATGTTGTTCATCATGGCTCAGATCCTCTCTCCAAAGCTGTATTTCTTTTCAGTGTGCAACAAACAAACCTGATCTTGCGACTTCTTGGCTTAGTGATATTTCAACATGAATACAACACAAGACAAGGCCAATTGATATTTGCTCACTTTTCTGTGGCATTAGTCAGACAAGGTATCAAACCCCTGAATTTCTTGTTACATACTTGTTTTGTAAGGAAACTATCAGTGTAAGACCCGAGTCTGGGTACATTTTGAGCTTGGTTCTTGTTCTTTATGTGGTCCTTTGTCTTTGCTGTCAATCTATATATACTTCGTATATAGGTATACTGATTCAAGCCATTTATAAACATTTTTCTCTGAGGTATTTAAATTTTTGTTTGTAGTGTATGATAGGAGCCCACATAGATCACCATCAATTCCTCACTGAGGGCACAGGAACCATCCCCCTTTTTGTGGCTGGACAGCCCATAAAAAAGTCTCTTTCCAAAGTCTCACGGGCAGACTGTGCCCAGGAACAAGATGTATCTAGGTCTGCAATACGTGGAGTCTATACCTGCATTATTGGTACATCCTCTCATTCTGTTAGATAAATCACAGCAAGATGATTATCAGTTTGTATTTTTGGTGTTTCACGACAAAACTGATCTCTAAATTCGCTGATGTGTACAAAGAGAATGCTTCTTTTTTTCAATTCCTACATGTTAGCCATAAGGTTTTATCACGTTCCTCTGGAGCTCCTGATAGCATGATTGTGGCATAGGACAGTGCCAAGATCAGAGGACAGTTGGTCACCTTCTGAAGCACAGGATGCTGGAGAAAGAGGATGTAAAATAGAAGCAAAGAGACCCAGGGGAAGCAGGAGAATGCTTATGAAGCAGCAAGGAAAGGAGCCCGAAGCAATAGAGTCAGGGTCCTTGCACTTTATATGCTTGTGTACTTCTGGGACGGTTTTGAGCAGTAAAGCAATACTGTTAGTTTCTGTATTTAATGGGGTTGGTTCGTTTGTGTGATTACATAGCAAAGGACTTGATACTAGAAAAAAGCTAGTTTATCACCTATAGTATGACTGATCAAATTCTACTGTAGATTAAGGCTCAAATTTACTTCTGAATTTACGTTACAGAATGGAAAATGCAACGTTTTAAAAACTTGTGTTTGATTATTCCCTCATTTATTTTATTTTATTTTTTGTAACTAGAGGGTGTTTACTCTTATTTAACAGCTTAAACATAGAGTCAGTAATACTATGTCTGGCTATGTGACTATTCCAATATGCTCAGTTTCAAAATATAAACAGCGTAGAAGTTATTGACTGCTGGTATTGATCACAAAGCAGTTACCAAGTGCTTAGCATTTTCAGTTGCCAGATCAAATTATTGATATAAATTATAATGAAATAGATGCTACATTGGAGGCAGGGGGTGAAACTGTCTTTCAGAGAAGTACAATTTGCAATAGGAGGGAAGAGGAGTAAGTAGAAAAATTAAAAAAAGGCTTCCTGACTGTGGGTAAACAGTAACCACATTTTTTTTTTTATTTTTTGCCTGTTGGAGGCCTGGTTTTTAATCACCCCACAAGCAGTTTTCATTTCTGTAGTAAAATTGCTTGTGGTTCTATTTAATTTGTTTCTGCAGGAGCCAGCTTTGGTGAAGATCTCCCAGGAGCTGCCGGGCCTTTTAGCACAGCACGTACAGCCAGTCAATGAGAAACGATTCCCTACATGGGAAAAATTCCTCCAAACATTTCTTAGTCAAGGTAAATAAGACTGCAAAGTCGCTGTTAAGTGTTACAAGGAGTAATTATACCATATTGTATGCCATATTCTTGTTAATCTTGGGCTCATTTAATTATTTATTTCCTTTTATTTCTCCATTACACTTCGAATGTTCATTTGCGAATGAATTGTAGGCAACAATTCTATCAGCCCTATGTCTTATTGAAGAATTTAACCTATATTAATCCTGGAATACCTTTCTAACGCAATTGTGACTCAGTAAGAATCAGCTTCTTACTCCTGAGTTAGTTCCAGTCTGAGCACTGGAAGTTGTATTTGTGTGGAGTGGAGACCACATCAGTGCTTCCTGCGTTAACTATCACAGCACCTTTGCAGTATCCAACTGATGAGGAGCTCAGAAAGGAGCACAGGTTTGTCCATTTCAGGCAGTGCAAACAAAACTATTGCTTGGACTCTGCAAATGTGCACGGAGGCATATCAGTATCCTATGTTAACGTTGTTTTGTGCCTATAGTATTATGCCAGATTTTAGACTGAAGAAATGCAGTGTTTGTGTTTAGGGTGGTAAGGTTCTATGGTAATTCTGCCACTGTTTTGTATATCGTGGATATACATGTTTTGTACATCTCTTTATCTGTGGAAGAGACAAGGGTGAGGCCAAGCTTCAAACATATTTTGGGGAAAAACAGTGCCAATCAACATGCACAATAGCATTTTTCATTACATATGAGTTTGTCCTGAGTTTGTGGCATTGCACTCAGTAATGGCAAATCCAGAATACCGAGCCAGTTTTTGTGATTTTCCTACGGACAACCATGCTAGAAGTTGTCAGCTTTTCTACACACCAAGTTCCTCATGAGGATGAATACTGAAAGGCAGATGATGTATCTCAGACCAGTGAATGGATGGCAATCTCCAAGATTACTTCCTAGCGGGAGATACTGCTCACCAAAGGTCCCAACAGTGTCATTTCACTGCTCTTCCAGCTGTACTGTCAGACAGCCCAAAGTTCATTCATATTACCCAAAAGCATATTCTTCCTGTCAGAAATGTAATATAGTTCAAGCTTGGAACTGCTGCAAAGGATCTGCAGATCAAAAGCCACTGGTCGAACTGTTCAGTGCTACAGGAGATCTTTCTCTTCTAAGAGATTCATGGGTCCTAGCTATGCTGCTCCCATTACATTTATTTACTTGCTGTATCTCCATAGCAGTCCACCCTGCAATGTCTGAGCACAATAGGAGCTGGATGGTTTCATTCTGTGCACTCTGAAGAGCATCACATGTGAATTTGATTACTAGCTTAACTGCTAATTCATTTCTTACTAGGTGGTGTGATAGAAGCCTTCCCGCTCTCAGAAAATGTCACAAACCTTACAGTGGATATGCTGATAGAGCCAACGGGTGAGATAAGAGTAGTGTCATCAGGAGACCAGCTCCATGCTGACGGACCTCTGCGATCATCTGGCACCACCATTCCTCAGTGTTCCGTTGATCCAGCAGTTCTTAATTCACTCTGCCTAAAAATTGGAGAAGCCTGTAAATCTAAAGGAGTGCTTGGTTACTTCTCAGTTGATTTTGTGACTTTCATCCATCCACAAACAATGGAGCAGCAGGTGAGTGAATCAGATGTGGTATGTCATCATGTCCCTCTGAGGCTGAGAAACATCTGCTTTCCTACTTGACTCCAAGCAGTTGTCCAGAAAAAGCTGTGCCCTTCTGAGCTCTTTATTTCTGAGCAGTGAGGCATGTGGAGGTGTGTAAAATAACTACAGAGCCTGTGGTTATTTAACAACAACTTAAAATGTAGGCCCAATCTGCCCATTGGATCTGAGGAGCTTTTTAAATTTGTTTGAGGAGAAACAACCCAACAAAGCCTGAAGTGTGTCTTGCAAAGCTGAATGATAAGAAAGTAATATTTGTATTTCTTCCAGTGAGTGTGTTCTCCAAAAATAACTTCATCCTGCATTAAGTTGATAATTAATGGCTAAGAGCACATGGAGTAGTTTCAAAATGTTCCAAATCTCTTCTATTTTGCTCTGCAAAAACGTAACTGTAGGGATTGTACTTATTGAATAAGCCCATGTCTCTGTAAGAACACAGTGCAGTTTGAGGGTGAATCTAAAGAGGAAATGATATTGACAGTTCCTTCTGGCAAATAGGATGGTGGTGGCAGGGCTTCTACCCATGCCGCACAAGCTCTGAGCAGTTTTATCTTCAGCCCTGTGAAGCTCTGAAGTTTCTGTGCACATAGTGTCAGGAGCCCTCAGCACAGCAGCACGAGATGTCATTCCAGCCTGAGGCCGTGCACCGCTTTCTGCTGCAGTGCAAATATGTGTGCAGTTAGTAATTAGTTTGCTTTAGAGTATTTCAGAATGTTTTTGTAGATCAGCAAATCCAGGTACTGTGTGATGTGTTAGGAAATGCACTTTTCTGGTAGCGTCTGACAGCGTGTCGTGGTTTCCCCAGTTCTGAAAGCTTCACACCGTGGGCATGTGTTGCACTGATGTGGGAAGAGATGGGTTTTGAGGGGTCTGGAATGAATATAGAAAGGAAAATGCTACTGGGAAAGCAGTGTAGTTTTGGAGTGGTGAACGATGTGACTTAAAACAGACACAACTAAGCAAAATGGAAGGGATGAAATGAATGCTTTCTCATGGGAACCTGCCCAGGAGAGCGTTCTGTGCGAATGAGTAATGCGGCCTTTTAGACAGCAGAATCAGAACCATTCAAGTGACCCTTGTACTTTCCTGCCAGCATTTACAAACCCATCAGCAAACTTCACAGTCAGCTGTATCAGAACTTTTGACTACATAAAAAATTATGTAATAAATCAAGACAGCAGAAGGGCATTGACTCCAGAATCTGCTGCTGCTTGTGCTGGCTGGCAGGGAAGCAGAGGAGTGGTGGCCACTGTCCCAGCACACTCTGCTTTCAGTGCCAAGGAGCAAATAGGTAACAGATTTAAAGAAATAATAGCAGAATCATCATGCTTGGAAAACACCTCTAAGATCATCAAGTCTGATTGTAATGTAACCTCTGGCACCAATGCTGATGATCAGTTTTGATCACAGTTTGTACAAAGCATTCATTTGCATGTTTCTATGCTGCAGTACCCTGGCATTTCTTTTAATGTCAGACTTCCTTGTCATAATGTCATCTGTTAAGTTCTGTCACAAGTTAGATGCTGGGAAAAGCAAATAAAGGGCACTTCTGAGTACTTCACGTGGTTTTGTTTTTAAATAGAATGAGCTTAAGAACAGAAGCCAGGTTTCCCACAGATTCATACCTTAAATTAAGCTCCCACATGTTCTCCAGCTGAAGTCACCCCGTAGCCTTTCCCACTGCAATCTCACCAGTCAGGTCTTTTTCCCCTACACAGCTGCCTATTTTAGGAACCTCACGGGAGATTTATATATTTCAAATTTTTATTTTCAAATGTGGCTGGTACTGGTGAAAAGGGTCGAATATTAAGACAGATGTACAAGCGTAAAGCATCATGGCAGACTAAAAGTAAAGTAAGATCTGGGTGAGGAGGCTGAGCTTTCAGCATTTGGGTAGTGGCCTTATGTTTGAAGAGTAAAGAAAGTGTTTGCTGTTAGTGATGGATAGTGATGTTTACAAACTCAAAATCAGCATTTGCACGCAGATGCAAATTTAAGATCTCTGCATCAAGTCTCAATTACTTATTTTATTCCCAAGGCATCTCCTTGTTTTTTAGGTCTTCTAATATTGTTTGTGCACTCACCTCCTTATCTGAGCAAGTTTGCTGTCTTCTACAATCTTCTGTTAGAACTTTTTGCTGTCAGAAAACCTGTTTAACTGTGAAAGGGAACATGCCTCTTCTTCATGGCATAAGCAGAGCAGTATGGTGGACTTTCAGAAGATGGTGTGTCTGTTTGCACTCAGATCCATGCGGGTGTCTGTTTCTCCTGGATGTCTGAAAATCATGGCTTGTATGGTGTGAGAAAAAGCTTTAAACACAGGGCTTGTATTTAAAACCCAAGAGTTAGCATATGGTATCCACTGGCAAAAGCTGGCTCTTTGGCAGTGCTCTTATAACTGTAGTCCATTTTAAGCACAGAGAAGGCTTAAAATGGGGCTTTTGGTAACCAATTCCGCTGTAGGGTGACTGGGCTAAACCAGAGAAGCAGAATGATGTTAGCTTTGAAATACAGATTGCGGTAACGTCTGAATCCCAAAATATATTCACACAGGGGCTGTAATTAGAACTGTGGATGAGCGATAATGGATAACTTCCATGTAAAGTTGCTGTATAAAAATCAGTAGGTGACATCCTCACTCACTGGAGTCAGTGGGAGTTTTGCCAGTTGCTTTGCTCAAGCTAGGAGTTCACCAAAATGCAGAAATGCTTCCTAAATTACTGAAGTTGTGACATTTCCTGGCACGAATAAGGACGTATTAAATCAATCAGTGTTTATTGTGGTCTGTTACTATCCCTTTCTGTTCTGCCTTGGCTTTCTTCCCTTGTTTCCGATTGATTCTACCTTAATATTTCCTGTTTGTCAGCATGTGCCACAACTTTTAACATTATTTAAGCACAGGTTTTTAAATTTAAGTAGTTACAGAGGCAATTAATGATGCCATCTGTCTTGTGAGAGAGAGATTACACAAAAGATTGTGCTCCTGAAAGCACTATTTTTTTGGCAAACAAGAAATCCTATTAGACTCTCAGAACATTTGCTCACTAATTTCAGAAGTGCCCATTTTAATGCAGTAGCTGAAAGGCTCAGATACATTTCCTGAAAGTGCAGTATACTTAGGCATTCCTTCAAAGTTATGTTATATGGAAAATATCAACTGATACATGATATTTTCAGTAAAGCTAAAAATTAAATATATCATTGAACATCTGTTACCAGTACAGTCTGAGTATTTAAACACTTAAAAATCCCTGAATCCTTCGTAAAGTTACATGCCACATAAATGCAGCTCTTTAAGGAATGTGAAGGGCCAAATAAGTGAAACCATCTTTCTGCCTTTGTGGACTGAGCAGCTGTACACTGCAGAACCTGTCCCAAACGTGCTCACCCTGCATGCTCCCACACAGGGGACTCTGGAGCAGAAGCCAAATTGGCATGTATTTGAGTTTCAGGCTCTTCGCTCAGAAAGTCCTTAAAAATCTATATGTTACATAGCATAAAGCCCATTTCATAGAGCAGGACTGCTTGCATGCACAGACTTACTTACATCCACAGATCTGTGGGGAAATAATTTGAAGAATTGTTCTCGTAAGTCACCTTTTGTATCAGTCTGATGGATTACACAGCCCCACACCTTTTGCAGCAATAGCAGAAGAGCACCGAGTTACGTTGCTTATCAAGGAGCAAAGGAATAGCACTGTCCCAAATGCCCACAAAAGAGAAGTCTTGAAAGGACACTACGAAGTGGAAGTGACTCCAGTAAAACTGTGGGGAAAATGATCACATGGGATTCTGTTAGAGATGAGATGTGCTCTCTGTGGCCCATCAGCCAGCTCTGGCACTAGCATTTAATTAATGCATTGAGGGATGCATTTTTCTGTATTCATACATGCATCCTAAAGTTACTCCCGTTGTCTTTTTGTTTTTTTTTTTCCCTCTCAGATTTCAGCGGTGTTATTTTCCATCAAGAGCCACAGCTTTCTCCTTGACCGCTTTCCAGTCTTGCACTGAGCAGGGCAGGGTTTAGGGCCGCAGTTTGGGCGCAGGAGCTGAGAAAGTTCTCGGGCAGCACTACTCCATCCCGGCAGCAGCCACCAGATGGCGGCCGCTTCGGATCCTGCCCGTCACCGCTGCTGCAATGAGCAACCGTGGTGTGGATTAGGAAAGTCACTAAAGGAGCAGTGTTTTCAGCACCCCAGTAGAGTAAATATTTTACTAATTAACATTTTTACAATGTTATTCAGCCACTTCTTTAAAAATAACAGGTGTGCTCTTTACAATAACGCAGACATCAGTACTCGTTGCAGATAAAAACAATTGTACTGGATAAAGAAAAGCTATAATTTAGCAACTTTTTAAGAATGAATGTTTCCTTTAGTTCTCAGGTTTATGTTTTTAAGCCAGAGCTGTAAAGAATTGCACTAGCACTGTGACTTTAGTCACTGGAGATGTCTTAACCACCAACGCAGTGTGTGTAACGGGGCAGGTCCTGACTGCTCTTTTTAGCACTGGTGGGATTCTGGAAACTCTTTACATGTGCTTTGCACAGCTTTATCTAAAACTGCTTTTGAGACCTAAAATCTTAACCCTTCCTCTCTATTTTTTCTTTTGGATCCTAAGTCAGTATAAAAACACAAATCTGGTTACCTCTGAACTCTCATTTGTTTGAAAAATCAAGTACTTCAGGACTTCACAAGTGAGCCCTGTTTCAGTTTGATTTCTGAGCACGTAGGTGTCCCCACATCTCAAGTTAAAGCTGTGTAAGTTATTCTAATTTGCCATGCAGTCTGATAAGGATGCCCTTACTGTATATCCTGAAATACGAAGGAGAGACCCGAGTGTTAGATATTTGTTAAGTTGTAAGACTGCATCGCTGTTTCAGCTTTACTCACACTTGACCCTTGCTCAGGACTTCTACTAATGGCTCCGGATTTCCTGGAGGAGATGATAATTCAGCTGGTTATTAACTGCCTGACCTCCAAGACACTGCTTCCTAAACTGCGGAGATATATTCATAAAACAACAAACCAAGAGGCAACAAACCCCAGCTCTGATTTTCAAGGTGTCCTAGACACTTCTGGCACTTGTTTCGTGTTACTTTGAAGATTTAGAATTGCTCTACCCTACCCCTACTCTAACATGAGAGGTTTTCCTCATTTCATCTCCTCATCTGCTGCTGATGGCAGCTCTGGCCATACTGATTTAGTGGATATATGTGATTTTGGCATGAGGCTGGTAACTTCTTCACAGAAAATGAGAAGTCATGAACTGTGGAGTCCACCTAGTTAGAATCCTTCAGACACAGATATAAAGGATTCTGGCGCTTTTCTCTTTGTTTATTACACTTAATTTTAGGTCATTACACTCAAGGGACACCTGCTAACTTCAGTATGGCCAACAGGTGCTTAGTATGATATAATGAGCTACCCCTTTCCATTTGGGAATGCATATTGATCTATTATTGGTGAAAGATGCCAGACTGATAGAGCCGGCAAACAGATGTCTACTGCTAGTTCCAGAATAGGAGCACTGTAAAGCAGCTGTATAGCTCTTGTCTTCACCCGGCTCCACCAGCCAGACTCAGGTCTCCCATCCTTGCTTGAGACTACCAGAAGCACTGCCTGTTATTAATTGCTGTAATTTTGCAAAGAGCACTTATGACCTTCAGGAACTGGAGAGGGACTTAGGAATTGTTCCATTGAAAAATCTGATCAGCCAGCTACTAATGATCTGGCTTGCATTTAAACTAAAAAAATGGAACAAAATTATCTTGTTCCAATCTCATGAACATAAATTTGCCCAGGTGCTTACATGTCTTACATGTTTTCATAGCAGTACAATGGCAGTTTGAAGGGTACTTCTGGATTACCGTGGCAAAAGGGAATCCCCTGCTAGGAAAAAGCTGGAATCTCGTGCCATCTGATCCTCCTTTCTTTCTTTCTGCATTAGGGATGGTCTGGGACATATCCAGGACAGAAAGGGCCATGGCTACGATTCAGTGTTCTGTGATACAACTGAGCCAGCAAAAGAATCCTTGGGGGTGATCCCAGCTGGCACATGTTAATGACCATTTGGCTGCTTTAACGTACATTAGGGGTGGTTCAGCCTCAGGCTCAGGCCAGAAATGAGAGGAGGTGGACAGGTGGGTTGTAGCCATGTTTGCCTTCCTCCCCCTCATGCTCAGGGCTGTGGAGATCTAACCCTGTATTTAAGAAAGCAAAACATGCAATGACATCGTCATAAAATGCACCTATGACTGATCATAGAACCATAGAAGGGCTTGGGTTGGGTGCTGAAGTAGGTATTAATAGCTGTCCTCCTGTACAGTGTTGAAGGAGATAATCCAGGGGGGGCGGGAGGGGGGGATAAGGGCATCTCCATTCATTTCACATTAGGGCCACCAGTCCATTCTTGATGTGAGCCATTCGTTTTGCAGGTAAGAGTATGAGGCTGAGATGTCCATCTCCAGGTACTTGATCCCCACGTTAGAGACAACACAAGATTTGTTGAGTAACTTTTGCAGAATATGCTATCCCATGTTCTGTGTGGTTGGTCTGAATCTGCCAGGATGTAATGAATTTGTCTTGTGATAACAACAAATTATGTGTGCTATATCTGCCTAGTGCATTCTCTATGCATTGTTATAACACAAGCTTTATTCTCACCCATGCGCTGTGGTTGCACTTCATCTTTGCTTCTGTGCTTTTCCATTTCAGCCAAATTATGGTCCACTTTCAGTCTAAATTGTCTTCTACAGCTCTGTTTGTGTGTGAACAAAGCTTCCAGGTAGTGCTGCCATTGACTCTGAGCTTGGGAAGCACAGGTGTGGTATCAGGTCCGGATGCAGAGTGGCTAGCTCATTTTCCCCTGTGCTGATGAGCAGCCCTTGGATAGCAATAGTCCCTGCTCTCCTCACGTAGCCTGGCTAACTCTTCTGAGAGACAAACTTTAACCAAGGATCCAAAACCCAACTCAAACAAGGTTCAGGGCACATCTGCTACTACAGATCTGTTGATAATATCTATGGAAATGAATGTAACGCGTTCACTGTATGCATAGTTTATAATTACTACTTAGCTCATTGAAAATGTTAGCACATACTGGAAAAGTACAAATTGACAGGAAAGTTCCTTCCTGTCTTGCAGAAGTGATGCTAAATAATAAATTATTGAAGAAAATTAAGCACTATAATTGGTGAACATTCCCCTTTTACTAAGTAAAGCCAGCTATTAGCATCCAATTTGCATTTTATACCATGCAGCAGGAAATATTTAAGTTGACAAATAGGATATTTAATACAGCACCAGATACTTGGCAGTTAGTTATTAACAACTGTTACTGATGTGATTTATTCACCATTATAAGAAGGGCATTACTATGTGAATATGATTCAGAAATTAACTCCAGTTTACCGAGAGGCCTTGACTGCCTGACCTCTTAATATTCTTATAATGATGCCATTTAACATTCAGAGGCTTATTCAAGTCATTCACTGCTAGATTTGTTTTAAAAGGGTCCACTGTAGGGCAGATATCTGTGTGCGTTAACAGTTCTCATTGGCATAGTAGGCACGATCATTTTTTAAAAGGGAAAAACTCATGAGTAAATCCATGCTCAGGCTGTTGGGGCAGAGGAGTATCACAGAAAAAACCATGGTGCTCCATTCTCCTACTCCCCACTGATCTCGCAGGCTCCTACAGGCTTTGACTCTCTGAAGTGTTCTCGGGGGTTCTGTGACATTTCTACCATTACCTGCAAGTGTGTCCTGCACGTGGTTGGGGTGGGCTTCTTTCCCATCTATCTATACTACCCCCAGACTCCAATAAACCCAAGGGGCAGCAGGTGCTACCCACTTGGCAAGGGGCTTCCAAACCCATCCCATGTTGTTTTATCACAGGTTCTTGCACTGAGAATCTGTCATTACTAGCACAGGCTTGCAGGATTTCACAGGCTTGGTGCATCCTGACAAACCACAGCATGGCTGAAGTCAGAGGCACTTCTGGGTCTGTCTGCTCCAAGCCCTGCTCCAGCAGGGACACCCACAACAGGGTGTCCAGCCCCACATCCAGGATGCATGGGAAGATCTCCAAGGAGCAGACCCCACAGCCTCTCTGCTGTGTGCAATGTGTAATCAGGCAGGATGGATGTGCCTGTGTTTGGGGTACTCCTGCACAGATTCCACTCTTCTCTACTCCTTTTACTCAGTTTAGCTTTGCCTTGTAGAACTTCCCTTTTTCTATCTAAAAAAAACCTATTTGTTTGACTTTATTTAACCTTAATTATTCTTCAGTTGAAAATCCAGGTGTGATATTTAGTGTTTAGATAATTACCTATTTAATGTGTTGCAGCTTTCACAGCTGTTGAGTTCATCTATTTACTTTCTCTAATCCTTGCTGAAATCTTGGTATCACAGGAAACATCCCTTTACTCTTTCAGTTCTCACCAAGAAATGATTTTTGAAGTTATTTTGGAGTTCTGACTGTTCCAGTTTGGAAGTGGTTTACTGGGGCCAGTAATGCACCAGCACAAGGGAACCCTATGCATGCATTTCCAGCATGTACATAGGAATAGATGACAATTGCTGAATCTCACCTTTCTTGTTCTTTTTTAAGTGCATCTGTTTGTGTTTGATTAGGTATGGGCAACAGACCTTGACCTTTGCTATAGTGACCAGCTGGCCTTGACTCAGCTCACGTTGTATGTGACAGATGGAAACCTGGATTGTTGCTCTGGCCTCTTTGAAGTACCTCTTGGTTCGAGGAAAATGAAAAGCCACCACACTCAGCACAAGGACACAAAAATGGTACGCAGTGATCTGTTCACAGATAAAGTTATTAATACAAGTTACTGAAACACAAAAAATCCACCCTAGATGGCTGCTCTGAAGGAGCTGAGTAACAAAACTGCTGCTTTTAGATTTTAGAAAGCTAATAAAATAAGTGGGATGCTGTCACATTAGAAATTAAAATAAAGGTTCTGAATGCCTTTGTGTAGTTGATTATTTATCCTTTGCACTCAATAACATTGATTTTTTTATAGCAAATAACTTCTGAATAAATATCTTTCAAGTTGTAAAAAACAACTCTGTTAGTTTCTAAGTTGCAAGAGAAAGGGAGGAGGTGAAAGCACTGCTCTATATGAGTGACTTAAAAGCAGTCAAGAGGAAATCTGAGCTTTCAGTTCACGCACTGTGATTTGGAATCAGAATTCAGCACTGGAGTACTACCCCAGCTTTGTATTTTCATGCACAAAACTGTGTGCAACAATCAGGGCTACATCTACAGAAAGATCCAGACACATAAATCCTTCCAAGCTCTCACTCATGTTAAACCCAAATGTTGGTTCTCAGAACCTTCATCCAGTTCTGCACAGCACTGGAGCCACCTAACCATTCAGTATTAATTATGGACACTGCCATCTGAACAGGAAGAAGAGCTCTTAGCACCCTGAGCTCCCTAAGCAGGAATATATGGTTGTATTCTCCCTTTCTTGCTCTCATTGGACCAGTTATGAAGCCCAAGGGGGAGAAGGCAACAGTTTGCAGACAAAGCAGGAAAGCCAAGCCCTGCAGTCTCCCCTGCTTGATCTTACTGCTCTCTATTGCCAGGTGAGACTCATCCACACTCAGTGACACTTGTTTTGCTGCACATAATGCCCAGGTGCTGGGGGTCATAGGTTTTGCTGTGGTAGCCAGGCAGTTCAGAAGCAGCTACTGGAATGCAGGGTGCTTGCTGCTTCTTGTCACTCTCACCTTTAACCTCTCTGAGCACTCTTAAGTTGTGTCCACAGTAGTGCCTTACAGGAATGTGAGTTTTCAGAGATATTTGTATATTACTTTGAAACCCTAGAGCACCCTGTTGCGGTGCTAACACAACTATCCTTTATTATGGTGACCTGTTACATTAAAATGTTGGTGGTGGTGCAGGACTTAATAAGACTGTCCCTCTAAAAGGGAAGAAAGAGTTTTAGGAAAGTCAGAGATTAAGAAGTGTATGGATATAGGTGTATGTAAGAAAGACAGATGCTGTTTTTACACACTTTGAGGAGTCCTAACTCCCATTATTCTGACGCAGAGGAGGAATATAGCACCATTCCAAAAATGTCATGGATCTGTAATTCAGAGGTTAATGAGCTCTTGATCTATTGTTCTTGTCAAGCAACCACTTGTAGTTGGAGAGAAGTAAATTAGATATGATTAGTCCCAGTAGTACAAGTTTAGAAATGAAAAGTAATCAAGTAGCAACTTTTTTTAATTAAAATTCTGTCAGAATTAACATAAATTGTCACTGTATTCTTTATTTTCCTTCTCTCTTTACTTTTGAGGTTTTTATCTCCGTAAGAGTTAACTACAAAAAAGTGCTCTCTCTGAAAAAGCATCTTTAGGGAAAAAAACAAACAAAGAGACAAATGCTTCTACAGCACATGATCTGTAATGAATGATTAAGTAAAACACTTTGTGTAAAATTATGATGTTAATAATGATCCTGTCCCTTTTAATTTATTATATATTCTCAATCCTAGTAGGTTTGATTTTGATAAAATGGAGCAGCAACTCAGTTTGTGTGATGATATTATTTTTAGAAATCCTTCTTTGAAAGAACAAATTTCCTAGATACTGCTGCTACTGTAATTATGTACAAAACCAATCACTCATTATAGTTAGGATACATTATCTTCTAGACAGATGAGGCTAAATAAGCAACACATTAATAATTCATACTGCAGTTCATTATGCATGTGTATGCATGCTTTGTAGCTGAAATAAGCACCTCATCAACCTGATGCCAACCCTTAAACAATAGTTCTGTGTTATTGCAGCCACATTCAAGTTTACGCTTGTTAAACTGCTACTTGGATTATTTTATCAAGCATTCATTTATTTGTGGTCCCCTACTGCAGAGAACAGATTTTGGAAGCTCCTTTTTTAAGTTAATGACTTGAGCAATGGGTGTTATTAATTCTCAGAATATTATAAACATGATTAATTCTCAGGCAGAGATGTATTATATAAGGATTTCAACTATGTCAACTTAAATGAGTCACTGTCAAAACAAATATTATTTTGGAGAAAATACTGTAAATTACATGCTTCAACGTGCAGCATCCCCACACCAGAGTCCAACACTCAAAAGAACATTACAGAAAAGCCTTGGTTTAGGAGAACATCTCTATGAAATTCTATGCAACATTTCTATTCTCCTGGCTAAGCACTGATAGAGCTTAAACTCAACTGCTGTCCTGACTTTCATCCATAGCACAGACCCCACCATACCAGGTGAATAGCTCCCTGCAGTCACTGAGCTTGGGCAAAGACTTCATGGGAAAATACGACGTGCTCAGTCTTGAAGAAACCCACTTGAAATTTCACTAATTCTATAACTCTGTAGTTTACATCTGTGATATACAGGTTTGTGTGCAGTGTAAGGTGAGGATTTAGTTTTGCTGAATGGAAATGCCTGTGTTCAATAGCTGTTGTTATGAAAAAGAATTGCTCCAAAAGGAATCAGTGGCCTTCGTCCATGCTTATGTTAGTGCAACTGAGAAAAAAAACCTTTATTTAGAGAGAAACATCGTAGTTTCTGATATAAAATGGCATGAAAACAGATAAACTTGTGTTGTTTTCTCCAGCCTTCTCCAGGAAGCAACCGCTGTGCAGTAGCAAGCAGTCAGCTGAGGCACTCCAGTCTTTCACTCGTCTACTGCAGTGTTCTCCTCCAGATGTGTAAAGCTCATGGTGTTGGATTTGACCTCCAGGTATGAACAGTAAATACTATGAATCATGATATTCATTCTGCATAATTTTTGTACGTAATTTCTCATATTGCGAAACCATTTAGTAAAAGGTAAAGTTGAAATATATGGTTGAGCCTAATGTAAAGTGTTCCATTGGAGCTAGCTCCTTGCTGTGTGTTCTGTCTAGAGTTATGTTCAAGAGGATCTGTAAGAATACATCAGCATTAATTTTATTTTGAGTTGTTCTCACAATTATTAATGAGCTCTTAAGTTGAGTAAAAGTCTTCATTTGTTTCTGCAGAAATTACTCTAGTATTACAGCCATCACCTGCTAGCTTGCTTTAGCTGGGATGAGTCTTGACAAACTGCAGGACTGAGATGCTAACTGCTTTGGCTTCTGCCTGGAAGCAGTCAAGGATGAAGGGTTACCACGTGTGTAAGTTACACACCAGGCAGTGAGACACTGCTCTCCTGGAGACTTCAGAGAGAACACTGCCCTGGCTGGTTTATCTGCACAGCTCTGCGGGCAAAAAGGATTCCAGCTGTCAGCCAGCGGCTGTGCTTGGGCTAAGGACAACACCAGTGCAGAGTTTTCATGACAGCACTTGGCCTAACGAGGCCATTTCACATACATGTGTACCCATACCATAAAATACACCTTCAGAGGCAAAGAGGTCAGGTGACAAGGGAGAACAGAAGAGGGATGAAGAAATGAAAATGTAGTCTTTGCTAGGGAAGGAAGTGCTTAAGGCTTATGAACAGAATTATACAAGGAAAATAATAACATTTAAGGAATGTAGAAGATGTTAGGTGGGACAGAAGAGCAGATAAGAAATTTCAGATCCGAGGGCACAGGGTTTCATTGGGAAATGCAGAGTTTTACGTGTGTGCTCAGTATAAAGCCTCCCCAGGAATGGCACCTGTCCATGAAACCTCTCACAGTGCTATGTGATAACTGCTGTCAGTGCATCATAAAAACAGTTTTGCTGCTGAGCCAAGAGTCACCAGTATGAGGCCCATGATGAACCAGAGCAGCAGTTAATGAAGGTTCATGCCCTGTGTTACTGAGAACAAAATTTAAGAATAGGAAAATCTAAACTTTTTCACTGTCCAAATTAAAGTAAGTATAAAGCTTGTAGAGGTTACCTTGTCTCTTGATAATGTAACAGTGTAAAGGAACAGATTTTAAGGTACTTATGACCATCCCCAATTGCACTAGAACAAAAGTATTTCGTGTTGTATAGACTTTGATGTGTGTATACTGTTTAGATGAAGTTAATATATTGTATTCTCTACTAATCAGAGCATTAATCTACTTAACTGAGCAATAATCCATTGCACAGAATTCCAAACTACCCTTTGTTAGATATGACAATCTATTTACTGTCCAATATATTTGTTATAATTATCACAATTTCAGGAATAATTAAAGCATATTTGTCCTTCTGTTTCACAGGAGAAACAGGGAACAGTTTTTATACTGTATGACGATCGGAAGCGATACAGATTGGGAATGATGTAAGTAAACACAGTCGGTTACACAGACTGATAACCAGCTGGGAACACAGTTGATGTGAAAACAGAGGCTCCACAGCGTGTGCTGGCTTGGGTTCTAGCAAAAGTCGTGCAGAAAACAAACAAGTGCAGTGACTTTGGTACTTTTACACCTCTGGGAGTTGATCTGGCTCAATAACTCAACAGAAAGCTGCCTTTCATTGGATTAATTTTCCCTGAGGCTAAAACAGAATGAGTGCACAGTCAGGTATACAGCAAATATGGGAGTTACACAAGATGAATGCGGAGAAACAAAGACAAAATCACTGGCAAAGTGTCCTTTATGGAGTCTGTGAACTGTTGGATTGGCCTGTCCCTGCTGGTGTGATTTCACTTTAATTGTTAGCCTTGGAAAACAGAGCCCATGTGTAAGGGATACTGCATGCTACCTCAATGCTTTCTGACTCCTTTAGGATGATACCTCAGAAGTTGCTCCCCTTGGTAAGAGACACCACCAGCTTGGGTTGGCAGTTGTATTAATGTATTACTAAGAATACTGTCATACATTCGCCATACATTCTGATCCCAGATTGTCTTCCACTAGCTTCCCAATGCAATCTCATTAACTTTCTGTGGAATTTTCGAGGATATAATGGTTTGTTACACCTAAAGCATCTGCATAATCCATTGTGCTACAGTGGAGATCTATTGGCAGCTTCAGTTAGCAAACAAGGGACACTGTTCCTCAGTATGATATCCTATTCCATGAGACAGCATGCACCACGAGTCTGTATGTAGCACTGAGAAAGCAAAGCCTCAAAAGGTAATGTTTATACTTCAAAGAAAGCTACAGCAATCTAAGAAATGCTGAAATTCCTGTTAGATGTCTTCCACAAATTGTAGGCAGAATTAACAACTCTTCGAAACTAATGCAAGTATTTAAAGTGTTCTGGTGTCTCACTCCTAACTCAGTGACTCTTACTTGGAATAACTGAAACCTTACTGCTTACTGCTGCCGTTGATTAATAAAAATTATTTATTACACAAATCCTTTCTGTTGACAAGTTAAAATGGAGCCTCATCTTTCATATCTCCCTGAAGATTGCCACCTTGTGAGATTGAAAATCCTCATTAAATTCCATCACCAGACAGGCTCAAATGAGAGGGCGATTGTTTTTAAGCATGTGAAGGGAATCATTGGTAAACTCATTTGTTTGGATATCATTAACAGAACAATCGGAGAGGATCTCCAGGGGGTCCTCATGACCTTTGCTCGCAATCTCTTCATCATCCATCAAGAAATATCAGCACCTAATATGCAAGGCGAGACCAATTTTAAGGTGAGGTGTTAATTAACTAACGATCCTGGTTAATTTCTGCACAAGGGCTGAAAATACCTCATGCTGTATCATAAGCAAGTGCTAAAGCATTCCTTTCTTATTGTTCGCAGTATGTATTTTACAGTGTCTAGGTCAATATAGTAAGTCTCCCAAGGAACCTGTTAGTTAAATTTAAGTTTGAAACTTTCTCTTTGAGAAGAGGCATACTCCAGCTTGAAGTCGTTTATAATGCAGTGCTCCTGATTCTCCCTTGTAAGAAGCAAAGGAGTTATTGGCGCTGCTTCAGACAGCTCTGTCTCAATTGTCTATTTTATCTTAAGGAAACATCATCAAGGTAGGGATTTTAAATTAGAAACAAGCTTCTCATTTTTCATAGCTCCTGATGTTATTAACGCTGATGTAAGCAGGCAGCCACAGAGCACTCTGTTTGTTACTTCACATCCTTCAACTTCTGTTCCATTAATTTTTGCCATCATTTTTGTTCCCTGTGTTTTTCTGCTCTTTCAGTCTGCCTGCAATGCCCACCCCTGTGTGCCAGAGGATGTGCTTGGGTCTTAAGTCACATAACAAAACCTGTCAGACTCTTTCCAGTATTTCCAGCAGACTGTGAAATGAGACTTCTAGAAAGGATATAATTTGATCCTGTTACAGAAAACCAAAACATATATATTTTTTCAGTCTGAGGGAGTGAAAAGCAACTAGTGAAGAAAAATATCAAAGGGAAATCTTCAGCGTGAGTTAACAATGATTTATGTCTGTGAAATAAAGCACCTGTTAGCCGATCAGAAATTCTGAGTGCAAGGAATTATATTTTCATTTCTCAAAGTTTTGTACATACTTCATGTTATTCTAGCAGACTCAAAGTAACAGTAAATTTACTTGCTGCATCCTCTCCTGTGTAACACTTTTTACCTTTTGGAAGCAAGTACAACCAGCTGTGCATTTGCCTGCTAGATTTCATTATAATGTCCATTAAATAACTTGTATTCCTTGAATCTGTTACAGATGGCAATTCGGGATATTGAAGCAATTCTAGGAGTTACAGCAGAAAGCAAACTGAAATTGGAAGAAGAGAGTCTTTCAAAAGCAGATGCTCTGAAAGAATAGTTAACAGAGGATGTTTAAGTGCCTTACTCTTTATGCTTCTGGAAACGCTTTCTCATCTGTAAGAACAGGTTTGGTTTTCCTTCTGCATAGACACGTGGGAATTACTTGGGACAATACGTATCCGTGATTTTTGAATACAGTGATTACAGAAATAGTCCTTATTTCACAAAAATAAACTGTTCAGAAACAGCGAATCATAGTAAATGTCCCTGATATTCACATGGTGGGTCCTGAAGGATAGTATTCATTTTTAAAACCTTATTAATAGAATCATGGACTCTAAAGGAGAGGAGATGATCTACTCTGACACCTTTATACTGTTACCAAGCCTACAATTTGGAAATGATCTCATTCTATCTTCATAAGATATCTTCAAATATAGGTTTATGAAGACACAGTCCACTGTACCCCAAGCTAATTCCCCCATTGGTGTACTGTCCTTAGTCTTAAAGCCATTGCTTCACACCTAGTCTGAATTTGTTTCACTTCGCCTTCCGGGACTGGATCTTGTTATGCTTCTGAGAAAATGAGGAACTGTTTGGTATAAAATGACACATTTCTGTGGAATGAACCTTTCTGTTCCTTGAAGCAAAGATCCCAAGTGAGATTTGGTTTGCTGACATTCCTGTAGAAGTGGTGTACCCAAACCTCATGAAGTATTCCAGTAATTTTGCCTCTGGTGTTATAAAAGGAAAACACCATTCTGTACTTTTTATCACTCCCCTGCGTGCATGTAGAGATATCGTACTATGTCACTATCTCAGAGCACCAGATCATTCCTGATTGAAAATAGTCCTGGGATCCCAAGCCAGGACTATTTCGAACCTACTGTCTTCTAAAATTCAGGCTTCCAACACAGGAGTAAGTCCTGTGTTCTTCTGCCCATAAATAACATATGTCATTGCTGCCTTATCCATAAGTTCAGCATCTCAGATTCCTCTTTAGAACCTAATGTCTTTATTGTTATCATTCCTGTATTCCTTTTGTTATCTGCAAGCTTTAGGAGCAGTTATTTTATGCTCAGTTTCAAATTATGAAAAATAACAGTAATAACATTGGTACAACAGTAGATTCTGAGAATCACATTTGTACTACAATTCCCAGAATACCGTGACTTCTGCAGACCTCTTCATCAGATATATTCCTTACTTCAGATATTGCTGGCTTTTTCATCAGAATTATTGTGTGTTGGTATACTGAGAACAACTGCTACATTTGTACAATTACCTTTGTCCATCACATCCATAACCTTATCCCAAAAGAGAACACATTCTAAATTATACTGTAGAAGAGCTCATCTTTCTCCCTTGGATGCTTCTTATTGTATTGTGCATGGCAATATGTCTGGGCTTACTACCCAAAACACTCAGGCAAAGCCACTTTAGACAGGTTATGAGCGTGAGCAAGCAATTAGAGACTGGTATCTACTTCTTCCAGTGCCTCTGCATCTTTCACTTACCAGCTTCATACACAGCCTTTTGTGTGAACATTTTTCTCTTCTTGTTTAGTCACGGAAGTAATTCCCTGCAGGTGGAACGTCTGCATAAGTACTGATCCATATTTCCACTAAAAACCTAAGCGTGTTTCTGTTTAATTCTGGTTTGCTCTTGTACCTTTCTGACATCATCTGATGTTGTCTTGGTTTTTTTCTACATAAATTTTACACAGATTTTTCCAATGTGAAAGTTAGCCAGTGAACATACTTCCTAGAAGTTTTCATGGTTAGAAATGAAAACAACAGAGGTCTTTTTGGCTGTGGAAGGTACAACAGTGATCTCTCACTCGCCAAGAAATGATTTGCCAAGAAAACATAGTATAATTTCTCATTTATTCTTCCAACAAGATGAGATTTATTTGTTCTGTGTTCTTCTTTGACATGCTACAGACTAATACATTCCTCTTACCTTCTCCTCACTGCATTTACAATATATTCTCTCCTGTTTTAGGGCTGAGATACTCTTCAAGGAATTTTCACCTAGCTTGATCTCCAAGCTCTATTTATGTCCCAGTTCAGACAATTAAGCACAAAAAAAAAGCAGCCTCCTGGGGTAGGAGGTATAGAAGAACACATCAGTATCAGCCTGGGAGTCGGCTAGTTTCTTAAGGGTTAAGGAAAATTAAGCTTTGATTCAAGCCAGAACACCATAAGGTCTGAAAGGCTCATTAGTTCACTGGCACTTAATAGACTGCAGTGTCCTAGGAGTAAATGAAACCTGCACTTCCTTATGTCTTTGTTCTATTCTGACAAAAGAAAACTGTACCTGTTTTTGCAGAGAACAAGTGATCTGAAAGTTCCCGTGGTGAGAGAGATTTCTCAGTGTGTGCAAAGTGTGAAATGTATTTTGAGGAAAAAAAGTTTTTAATTACTATTAACACTTCTGAGTGTTGAGCTGATGGATGGATTGAAACTGCTTCACAGTCTCTCACATTCAACTCCCTTGCTGCTGGTGCCAAAAATGTATTTTTTTTTTTTAGTAATACAGCAGCTATAAACTGAAATTATCATCTTCCAAAATGAAGTCAGAAATATAGCTATGATTCTCCCGTTCAGACTGTGGAAATATTTACTACCACTCCCTAAAGGAATGACAGTTCATGAACCATAGCAGAAATTTTAGCAGTATTTGAACGTGATCTAGACTGGAAAGAAACACAGCAAGTGGGAAATGTGGGAATGAAGAGATAAAAGATGACCCACACATAGCAGCTCATCAGAAATTGCCAAAGACTTCTGCAGCTAACAACAGCAAAAGCCCAGGCTGGTTCCCAGCTGCAAGGTGTAGAGGAATGCCTGTGCAAGAGCAGGAGGGCTGGGCTGGGCAGGGCTGCAGAAGGCACACAGTTAAAATAAAGGCTATGGACTCCCCAGCACGAGGCAAAGTGTGCAGAGCACCCACCTGAGTGCCTCACGTCACCTCTGCGTGCAGGGCTGCTCCTGTCCTGTAGACCATCCCTCTGATCTTAGACACTGAAGCGGTGCACGTCATGGCCATGGTGTGTTTTTGTGGCTCCGGCTGTTGGCTTTGACAGTAACAATACCTCAGCTGCTGCTTTGTATTTTGCTTGGCAATACTCCTTGCTGTAGCTCTGCCTCTCTGCATTGACTACACAAACGTCTGCAGCTGGAGAGTGCACCTCTGCAGAGGAGAAATACGACGGCTGGGAGATCTTCTTTAACGTCCCATTTCCTTTAAAAAGTCTGATCTTTCAAAATTAAGTTTAGGAGAATTTGCCACCTTTTAATCATGGTTAATGTAACAAATCCCTGGAAACGTCCGATGTGAAAATGGCACTACCAGAACTGCCCGACCGCACCAGGATCCAGCACAGAAACACGCAGAGGTTGGGAGGGAGCTGAGGAGATCATGCAGAGACCTTAACGGCGGAGCTAAATACGAATGGAGGACTTTGGAAAGCACGCTCCATGCTAGTCCCAGCTTCACCTTTACACACTGTGCACTGCAGGCGGTCCTTCACCGCATCCGAGGTGAGCTCCAGCCGAGTTCGTTACCAGCAACAATTGCTGGCTCCACAGACACGCAGTGCACTGCGGTAAATGAACAGGGCGTGTTGTTGGTAGTGACCCATGCGTGCCTGCAGCACGCAGCTCAACGCTTTAAGACTGTTGAGTGTGAGACACTGTCTGTAAGTACTGAAAGGAAAAATCTGTCGCTCTTCTGCACCACCTCCCCCGAGCAGAGCGCCCAGTGCCTCCAACCCGGCTGCCATCGAGGCAGCGCGGAACGCCGCTCCCTCACACGCCGCCCCTCAGCGCCTCTTCCCGCCCAACGTCGGAGCGCCGCGCGCCGTCGGTGCATGCGCGGGAAGCGCGCTCGCCCCGCGCAGGCGCATCGCCCAGGCCCACCGGAAGGAGGGGGCGGGGTGGGATGCGGGCGCTCGGGCGGCTGCGTGAGGCGGCCGTGGGGCTGCTGCTGCTGCGGGGGGGAGCGGCGTCGGCGCGGCCCGACGCCTCGGAGGTGCTGAGCCAGCACCTGCGGCAGCGCGGCTTGCCCCACTGGACGTCGTACTGCGTCAAGTACAGCGCGGTGCGCAACGACCAGTTCGGCCTGTCGCATTTCAACTGGCGCGTGGACGGCGCCAACTACCACGTCCTGCGCACCGGCTGCTTCCCCTTCATCAAATACCACTGCTCCCGCGCCGCCCCGCAGGACCTGGCGCTGCAGAACGCCGCCTTCACCGCCCTCAAAGTGCTCAACGCCGGTGAGTGCGGCGCGCCCCCGACCCCGCGGCGCGCCCCCGACCCGCCGCCCCCTCCGGAGGTGACCGCGGCCCCGGCGCCGCCCGCCGCTCCCGTCGTGTTTGGCGGCGGCCGCTCGTCCTGCAGTTGCGGTGTGTTTCTCGGGTGGAGCCGGCGCGGATAACCGCGGGCTGATGCTGGAAGCAGCCGAGCTGTCCGCGACTGTAAATAAAGCTGGGTCGGTACTGATAAGCGTGCATTTAGGAGTGATGCTTTCTGTGTGTTTCGAAGTATACGGCTGTGTATCAGAGCCTGCCTAGGGGTGCCGTGCTGACAGCGTTCAAGTTCTCCATCAGTTCCTTCTTTTTATGTTTCATTTAGGAAGAAATTCTCCTTCACTTTGCATGCCCTCAGTAATTTCCTGCTCCTCATCTTCTCACCTTTCCACCGGACTTAGTGAGAAAGTAACACTACACTGATGGATTTTTTTTTTTTTTCTGAAATAACTTTTCATCTGATTTCATACCCTCCCCAAGCTCAGACCTTTCTCTTTCTTGCAGCTGCTGTGTGTGCTGTCCCTAAACGATGGGCAGGCACGACTGAAAGGTCAGCCCATCCCTAGTGAGAATCTAGTTCAAGCATTTAGGTAACTCGAAGTACGTTAAATTCTGCACTCTGTGTCCTGCTGAATTCGAGGCCTAAATCCATCCCTGTTTTTTTTATCCTATATTAGGTGAAATATCGTTATCTGTAGCAGGTGGTAATTCAGCAGTGTTAAAAATGATGGTGCTTTTTGTAGTTGTAACTGCTCATCTCGTTTTTCCCCAAAGCACTTCTCACTGATCTGTGAAGTCAGTGCCGGTTCTTCTTCCTGCTTCTATCTACCCTCGTACATAGTGAAACCGAGCTGATATCCAGGATGGATGTCTTTGTGGATGTGCATTTGGATTTTGTATTAAATCAGAGGAAAACACGTTTTGTGCACAATCACGTTTCACTGCTTCCATCCCATTTTCTTCTGTTGTGTACTGCTGCTGTCTGATCTTTGCTTGTGTCATCCACAAGGAGCATGGTATGCACTGATATCTGCCTGTAAGCGTTAAAGTAAGGACAGAATATCATTAGGACAGCTTTACAGGAATGCTTTTCTTCTGTTTAATATCCGAACCGTTATTCTTTACTGTTAATCATCAGGTTTAATTTTCCTGGCTCGCTGTCTTTGTATGTAACGTGTTTTTGTCTTTTCATAGGCATCCCAACCTTACTCTATGGAATTGGCTCCTGGTTCTTTGCCAGTGTCACAGAGACTGTTCACACCAGTCGTGGCCCGGTTACTATTTATTTTCTAAATAAAGAAGATGAAGGTGCGATGTACTGAAGTGGTGCCCTCCAGTACTGTCAGTTGGTGGGTTCCTGTGTCACAGCTCCTACAGATACGTGCTCCCTGTGCCTAAAAGAACCTGAAGGCAGCTCTGTGTTTTTATACCATGTATTCTTTCACGTAACACAGTGTCTTCAGGAAGCTTTGTGGAATGTTTTGGTCATGGGTTTGCTCTTGGAGAGGGATAGTAAAGTTGAAAAAGTGGAAGCCTTGGGGAGAAGTGCTGCTATCTCTAAGTGCATTAGAATTGACGTAAGTCAGTGACCAGGACTGCGAAAGAAACTTCTAATAATTTAAAAAGCTACATGTACCAGTGTGGGCAAGGAAGCTGTGAATCCTTGAGATTTCTCAGGCTGTCTCTGAAAACAGTGAACTGCTTAAATCTGTGCTGGCTGGGTGTTTCAAAATGTGTTAGTTGTTACAGTTGTGAGAAGGTTAGAATAAATCTATGGCACTGACTACTAACACTGTCCTCTAGGTTGCCCAGAAAAAATACCCCTGAGAAGTTTAGAAGCAATCCTATATGTATCACATTTCTTTAAGTGGTATTTAAATAAAGTATCTAAAATATACTTTGTGGCTGTTTTTCTTTTTTTTTATTTTCTAATATTTCCATTCCAGATACATGCATTATATTTGTCTTTTGGTTGGTTTATAGGCAAGTGACAGAACTAAAGTCCCCAGCACTGACTTACAAATTGCTGGTATTTGTAATTAATGTAGAGGAATGGAAAGAATATGGCCCTCATCACTGTCAAAGGTAAATTATTTCTGCAGCTGTAGGTGAGAACAGGAAATATAAAGGTGGGAAGACTTAAATTCAGATGGATGGGCAGAAAAAAAAGAAAAAACTTAAAGGAAACTATTTAGAGACTGGAAAATATGGAATTACTGGATAAAAAGTTCAAAACAGAAACACCTGTACAGGATATATTACTGGTGCTTAATATAATGACAGCAAGTAATGCTGTCTATCCCAAATCCTGAGTGCTGTGATGGAAGTTGCTTGTTCCAGTTTTCATAAGTAGGAAGATAAATGTAAAACGAGTAGGTACTGCTTTTGGAGGGTAGTCACTATTCCTAAATAAGTTATTACCAAGCTATGGCTACAATATAATGTAATTTAAGTACTTTTTTACTTAATTCCAGGTGATGGAACTGTTCCCCACTTAATGAAGCGGTACAGTTTTCTAAAAGCAACACTGAATAATGCTTTAATCAGAAAAGCATTCACACTGTTGTATTTAATCTTGGTGAATACCGTTGACTCGAGTTAAATGGGTCTCAGTGATGAAGAAACAGTATTATAAGAGACCTCATTAATAATAAAAATGACTGTTAGTGTTATTCTAGAACTGCTTTTCGCTGTATTGGAGAAAGTTAAATAACTGCAGCTCATAAGTTTGGAGTCAAATACTGCTCATTCATTGCTGCGGATCTTGTCAATATCCTGCTGTAAAGGTTTAGTCTCAACACGAGGTTGATAAAATGGTTTTTAATTACCAGACTATAAATACAGCTCTTTATTGGAGTTGCACCTCCACTCACTGCAGCTTGTTTGATTTCTGATAATGTGTACTGCTGACTTTGCTTACCTGTTTTTCAATAAAGGCGGGCAGCGTGACTCCTTGTCCATACGGTGATGGGCGAGTCTCCTTGGAGAGCAGCTTTGACAAACTACCCTATTGATTACTGCAATTCTGTGCTGCTTGCAGCATTAAATAGAGACTTGATTTCTTGTTCAATGATCTCACTGTGTAACAATTAAGCAAATGTAATATTTTCTTGTATTACATGAAAATCAATAGACCTCTTGCTCTTATGAAGCTGATCATGCTAAAGGATGAACTGGGAGATGTCTGAGGGCAGAGTGCAAATATAGCATCATTCACTCGTTTCGCTGAGGCTTCTGTGTGACTTTCAGTACGTGAAATGGAAAACATGCTAGAAGGGATAACAGAAATTACTATATCATAACAAAATTGCTTTCAAATGTGAGTATACACCTACTTCACTGGCTTCAACTGTAGGTAGAAGGCATCATCTGCCTTTCATTCTCTTTTTGCTGTATGTGGCTGCTTCATAGCTTCTTTTGTTGTTACTTATCTTGAGCTCTGGCCTGAAAGCAAGGTAGGAATGTCAGTGGCATGGACTGGTACCATCTTGTCTAAAACTCTGTGCTAGGCTCTGGGGAGCACAGGAATGGCAAGCAAGGCAGGCGTGCTAGCAGTGCTGCGGTGGCTCAGCACTCAGCTGAGCCCTTTCAGCTTTCTGACCCTCCTTGCCAGGAACTCATAGCTGTCAGCTACAGACAGGGACAACCCTGGATGGGGAGATCGGGGCCTCCTCTTGTGGAGAAGTCCAAGAGTGTCCTTGAAGTGGGCTTTAGAGATGAGCTTCCGTCAGTTTGATTGTTCAGAGACTGAGCTGTGCACGTAGCACCTCACTGTGCTCTCTCTTCAGGGTTGTCTTGTAACCACAAGGCTTCAAGAGGCCAACTTGTAGGGAACCAGGCTTTGTGAATTACTCCCGTCCAGACTAGTCTTGTTGTTTGACTTAACAGGCTCCTTCTTCTGTATATTATATTATGTTGTGTATATACTTCAGACAATTTTTTTGTATAGATGATTGAATTATGAAGTGACCCTTATAACTTTATGCGAATTTGATCTGCTCCATTTCTATCTGAAACAAAGTGTAGTTTATCTTGTAACTCTTGCCTTAATTATCTCTGCTGTATTCAAGGATGATGTTTAAATGAGTGAGAGATGACAGAAAAAGGCAGAGGGCTTCGTTTCACCATAGCGAACAGCTACTTCAGATAAATGGGACCTTACTCTAAGCCCAGAGGATCAGGTAGCTGCTTCTTGTAGCAGTCTTTTTAAACAGTAATGACTACTGGGGGCATCTTAACCTAAACGAGTGCTTAGCATTACATCTTACCTAGGTCAATGGTTTCAGGTATCAGAGTTAAACTGTGCTACTGTAAATTAATGGAAAATGTAACTGCGCTTTGCTGAAAGATCAATGTCCAATAAAGGCTGCACAATCAAATCTTGTTGCAATGATTGAGGTCCTTAATTGCCTTTCAAAGATAAGGTGGTAATCAACATAGGTTTAACTGATCTTTTTTACCAGTTCAATTACATGCTAATGACTACGGCCAACTCAGGATCTTTAACTACTTATACTTATTAAATCTTATGTTTGTAGTGAAAAATTACTTAAGCCACACAATCGATAAAGCCCAGGTCTTAATTACTATATTTCACTTTTATGCCTTTTTGTATGTTTGACAAATGTTTCACTAGAGACTGTGTAGCAGTAATGATAGTACCCCAAGAAATACCGTTTTCTGGTATTGCTTCTCCAAAGTGGAATGAGATGTGTTTCCATGGTTTTTTTTAACAATGTTTCGTGACTACTGATGCAAACTTAGTTTGAGGCAGTTCACTGTGCTTAAATATCATTTGTTATGTATAATGGCATTCCTTTTATCACAAGAGGATGTGCTTGATAACCTTCCAGGGGACACAATTTCAGCGTGAAGTTCCTACCTTTTTTCCACTGTGAATTAAATTAAACTTAGATACGTCTGCACCAATGACTGATGTTCCCAGTTCTTGTCAATTCCTCAACATCATTTCACAAATAAGTGGTGTGTCCCCTTCCTCTGAATTGCCCTTCTTCCCCTGGAGTTCTTTCCCCAGTCTTTGGAGGAGCCTGAAGCCACGCAGACCTTTCATCCAGCTGAGCAGAGAACACACCCACCCATAGCTTGCTCTGTGGCTGAAGCACTGTAATTCTGAGTGCGGAGCAGCATTAGGGAGAATCCTTTGGGTTTTTTCCTTTGTCTGTTTGTCCTGACTCTCCCTGCAGAAGCTGAGGGCTCTGAGAAGCCGCCTGCCTTAGTGTGGTACTGTTGAGTTTTAAGTATTCTCAAACCTATTGATGTGCCTTGCACTAGTAATGCTTTCTGGAAAAGGAGAACAGAAATCTAGAGTTCATTCTTCCCATGCTCAGAAGATAAGTGGTGCTGCATTTTGCCACAGTCCTTCCAGATGGTGGCAATTTAAAATTGATGAAATAGGATTTATTGGAATCATTCCATAGGCAAAA
Organism: Odontophorus gujanensis; assembly: GCA_013399175.1. Taxonomy (NCBI): domain Eukaryota; kingdom Metazoa; phylum Chordata; class Aves; order Galliformes; family Odontophoridae; genus Odontophorus; species Odontophorus gujanensis. The sequence goes on along the minus strand of VXAB01001528.1, from coordinate 21,238 downwards.
AAATAAAAGCTTGAGTGGACTGAGTAGTCACCTTTGAGAATGTAACAGCAGTATAAAGATCCACATTGAATCTCTTAGCAAACCAGAATTGTAGATCTCCTTGGTATTATTGAATGAAACTTGGCTATTTCTTAATAGTTGAATGCCCCTTAGGCTTCTGATTTACACCAGCTTTGCCAGAAACAAAGGAGGTTCTGCTTCATGTATTATTTACTTTGGCCATTCAAATTAAATTGGCTTTTGCTTGAGCTCCTTAATCACATTCACTACAGGAAAGTAAGTTGCCTTGATTTTCTTTTTTTTCTGAGAGATACATAGATTCTTTTTTTTCTGAGAGATACATAGAAGCAGGTGTCACCTATTGCACTCTTGGGTTACTGTTCCAGTTTAAATGTACTAAAGCAAAAATGGCAACTTTAGGAGATGTAGGAAGGGGAATTTAAAACAGAAACCATCACTAATATATTCCAGGCTTATTTAAGACATTTTTTTTTCTGTTTCTACAGAAGAATAAGATGACATTACTGTGTTGGCAATTAAGTCTTTTAAATAAAGCATGTGTGCAGCAGAACACCAAAATATGCATTAATGATTAGGAAAGTCAGTGTAAATTATTGACCTTTGTGAATTAGTAAGTGAATAAACGCAGCTGCAATAAAGGGCTCATATTTATTACTCAAAATATTTATGACTCTTAGATGACTGTAGTTTAACCTTAATTATTTATGCTAATACATCATAATATTCCACTAACGGCACTGCAATATGTTTTCAGAAAGAAATGAAGTCCACGTAATGAGCGCGTTCTGCTGCACTCTGAGAGGTGGTGATTTTTGTCTGAGTTCAAGTTCAAACCCATCCACATTTTTAGCATTTGCTTTATAGGAAACCCAAATAAGTATCAATTCAGCATTTAAAAATAGACTAGCAGCCACCGAGCTTTGAAATGATGGCTGTTTTGTGTTTTACTTTAGCTACTTTGGACGTGTTCTGGTTGCTGCTGCCTTGGTAAGGTGGATTGTGTATGGCTTAGATTTTAATAGCAATTGCATCACATGGAGCACAGTTTATAAGCCTTGTACTAGTTAGTTACAAAACCAATGTATTACTTTCAGTGATGTTAATAAGCCTAATAGAATTATAACTGTGACACACGGCTCAAAGCAGTCCTTCAGAAAGAAAAGTGATGGAGGAAACTGCAAAGTTCAAAACACACAGCTCCCAAAGAACACTCAAAAATTAGAAATATATATATTACAAAGTCAGATCTATTTCTTAGAAGAAGAAATGCCATCACTTATGATTGTTCTATGCTTAGTGATTCATGGGCCTGGTTATAGATATGCTTTGCGATGTATGAATTATTTAATAAGAAAAATCACAATAATTTTGTTGTTACTCAAGAATTTATAGGTTGGCAGAAATAATTATGCAGACCCTGAAGCTGGTGTGGTGGGCATGGTAATATCCTTAATGACACACAGCTAGTTTGACTTAGGCCAACTGGTCTGGTCTGCGCTGCAGTTCCTCAGTAATTGTGCATCATATGTAGCCCTTAAACAGTGTTTTATTATGCATAGACTGTGTCCATATTCTTTTTTATAAAATATGTTTATAATTTCAAGCATGAGCTTTCAACATCACGTTCATGGCTTTGGGTTTCTTTTTCAAATTGAGAGGAATTTACGATGAGAAAGACTTTTACAAGATCTGTTTGAGGCCGGATTCTGCTCCCACTGAGTTGAAAGTAAGATGAATTGATGTCCTGATTTTTGGTTTACAGCCATTTGCTGCTTAACCACACTGATTTGTGTCTGAGGTGTGCAGAGGGTTTCTGCCTGTTTAAGCCCTGGCAAAATGAATGTAAAGGGCATTGAGAAGGCCTGGAAGGACTTCAGCTGCTTTCCTGTGACTTTGGAGAGCAGGCTTTAAGGGATCTCTGTTTATATTTGTATCTATCAAGCTGGTCCACTTGGGTGATTCTCTCCCAGGAGATGCATTTTTAGAGAAGAAAGACGTGTTTAGAAAGACTGGACGCTTGACCTACTTCTTCCATAAGCCTAAGGGAATTGCTCTTGCTGCACTCACTGGCAATCTGAAGGTGTGGAAAGGAAGAAGTGAACTTCACTGTGGTATGTTTACTGACATAGAAATTTATGTATTAATCTCTTAAGAAGAAAGGAAAAAAAAAGAATACTATGAAACCATTGACCAGGTGCCATCTTCTTTAGGAAATGAAGGGCTTATCCTTTCTTATGAATAATAGTTATCTAGAAACTGGTGCAGGAAATCGTAGCAGTACTGAGATTAGAATTTCCCGGATGCTCTGTGGGAGCTCTGATGAGCACACAGGACTTCCCGGCTCTGCCTCATACTCCACTTCCTTCCTGAGCCTTGTTTCCTTCTCCCCAGTGCTCGCACACAGGACTAGCAGGAATTGTTTGGGGATCCCAATCCTCGTTCTAATGTAGTTCAGCTCCTCATACTGTCTTGTACATACAGTGCATTGCAACTGGCATAATCCACCTGCTTTCAGCTTCACCAAAGATGTGCAATGGGGGCATTGTAAGGATCAGTGCAAAAACAGCATGCAGCATGTGGGCAAGGAAATGCAGCGTGGGGAGGACCGGGTGAGCTCTGAGCATGTGTTTTACGTCTGCATTGGCCTGATTCACTCTGGAGATTGAGCTTACCCATCCTTAAAACAAATGGCAAGGAAAGCAGGGAGAGAAAACCTGCTAGACACAGCTCCTTGAACAGCAATATGCAGGAGTAGGGCCAGCACAGTCAGCTCCTTCTTTCCCTCCTCTTTTTTTCTGTGGAGTTTTGGTAGAAGGACTTGTAACTCCATTATGTTATGTCTGTGGTAGGGAAAAGATGGAAAACGAGTGTATTAGATAACTATCTTTGCAGTGGGAATTAGATAGGGAAAGAAGTAATAACTAGTTTCCTTACTTCTTGAAGGCCTTGCAAGTTACCATGATAACCACGTTGCAGGGAATCAGTGGGGTACAGCATTATTTCCATACTGCTCTCTGGAGCTCCTCTGAGATCCTGCAGCACAGCAATGCTAGCCATTTTAGCATCCTTCTGTGTCAGCATTTTGCTTTCCCTTGAAAACAGAGATGTACTTTCTTCATGTGGCCATCTCCAGATCTCTGCCGTCCTTTCCACCGGCAATGGAAAGCAGCAGAGAGCAGCAGCAGACTGCTCTGAGACGACTGCTCCTGCACTTGTAGCACACCGCTACAGCATCAGGCTGTGGCAGTGATGGAGGATGCTTCCCCTGCACAATAATCAGAGAATTTATAGAAGTCGTGGGCTTCGTGATCCTCCTGTAATTAAACACCTGATATATTGCTCCTTTGCAGATTTTGAAAGTTATGTCATTGTGGGCAGACAATAACTTCCAATACGTAATTATAAATAGGAAATTCATGCATATTTCTTGCTGACAGTACTTCATCTGGGTTTAGTGGAGAAAGCCACACTGCTTTGTTATTTTTTTCCTGTGGTTTCCTGGAATTCTTGAAGCTTTTGAAGCTTTTTGAGCCAGAAACTTTTAAAGAAATCCTGTGGGCAAATACTGAACTTTAAGAATCCGTCAAGATACACGGGCAAATTTTCCCCCAGCACTGAGGAAAACATAGCAAAATAGATTTCTGTTCTCATACCGCAGTTCTTCTGGAAGGTAATGAAGTTGAAATATTTGTTTCCATGTTGGTGCAGTTAGATTTCTTACGAAAAATGGGTTTTAAAGAAAGATGTGACAGAAGCGGTCCCATATCCACGTGGCTGATGCACTTTGCTTGATGAGATACAAACAAATGTGAAGTTTGATTACAGCTGCATTAATACCAACCAAAGTGGGGACACAGTTTAAACCACGAGGGCAAAAACCTGTGAGGTTTTATGGGAGATCCACCCACCGCGTGGGGCGGCTCCGTCACACTGAGAGCCTGGCGGGACCAGGCGTTCTACGCACTTCTTTATACATTTTACGCACTTCTTCACATATTTACTTGTCTATTTAACGCAATTCTTTATATATTTATTGTAATCCGTTTGAAGCGCCGTTTCAACAACGCTTTCCCCCTTAGCACCAGGATAACCTGGAGACAAAAACACTCAGAGCGGAGACACGGCCCCGCCCCAACCATAGCACCGCCCTTCCCAACATGGCGCCGCCCCCTCCCACCGTGGCACCGCCCTTCCCAACATGGCACCGCCCCCCCCTCCTTCCGCCTCCTTCCGCCTCCTTTTTTTTCCCTCTTTCCCTCCTCCCCGCTCCTCCGTTTTGGTTCCGGGGCAGCGGGGCGGTCGCGAGTCCTTCCTGCGGGCGGGGAGGGGCGGAGGCGGCGCAGCCCCGGCCCCACAGGGCAGCCCCCGGCCCGCGGCCCCGCAGCATGTGAGCCCGGCGGGGCGGGGATGCTCTGGCTGCTCTGCGGCCCCTCCCGCGCCATGGAGAGCCACCAGGTGCTGGTGATCCGCATCAAGATTCCCGACGGCGGGGCCGTGGACTGGACCGTGCACTCTGCGCCGCAGCTGCTCTTCAGGGACGTGCTGGTGAGTGGGTGCCGCTCCTGCCCACCGAAACGGGGACGTAATCCCCGTGTTAGGCTGGGTTTGGTGACGGCGCTGCTTGCTGCTCTCTTGGGCCGGTTGAATCCTCAGCCCTGAGCTGCCTTGGGGCTCTCCAAGGGCTCTTTCTGTTCTCTGGAGTTGCTGAAGCTCCTTCGTCCCTTCTGCGTTTACTGCAGGTGTGGTGGGCGCTGCTTAGCGAAACCGTTTTCATTTTTAGCCTGAGCTGTGTCGCTTTGGCACTGACGCAGCTGGAGCTGGTGCTGGAGCAGCTCATCAGGTGGGGAGAGATGACAGCAAGAGCTGTTGGGGTTTGAGCAGCCACAGCTCCTAACTGGGGATGTGGCCAGTGGGCGTGGTGGGGAGGGGTTGGGATTCGACTTGGTGATCTTGGAGGTCCTTCCCAACTCCAATGATTCTGGGATTTATTTGGGAGTTTGTGAAGCTAGAGAGATGTTCAGTGTCACAGCTGTGGCTTGGTGGTTGGCCTGTGTCTCTGCAGTTGCCATAGTAGCCATTAGAGTTACCCTGGCAGGTGAGGCCGCTGAGTGACCTGAGGGAGCCTGGCAGGGTCCTCAACACCTGAAGTGCTGTGATGGATGGATGTGCAGACCCAGAGTTGGCCCTGGAGCCTTCCGTGCCAGCAGTGGTCTGCAGCCACGTGGAGGTGATGCTTCCTGAGAGCAGTGGCTGCACCAAGTGTGGAAAATGAGCAAGTTGGGAAGAGTGTGTCAGCAACTCTTCAACCTGGTGCATCTCTGGCCAGGGGGCACTCCTTTCACTGTTGATGTGTTTGCAGAGGCAGTTATGTAGGGGATCAGTGCAGATCAGTGCTGAGGGGCTGTGCAGTACCAGGGGTCATGCAGAGCATTCTCCCTCCTGCTGAGGGCGGTTCTCATGGTCAGTGAGCCTGGCCAAGAACTGCAGGTACACATGATGAGTGCATTTCTGCTCTTGTTCTGCACTGCTGCTGAAGTCAAGCTTACAGGCGGCTTCTGGTGCTTCCCCTCTCCACGTGAGATTTTGGTGCTCTTAGATGTTAGCTTGCAGCCAGCTATTGGATCTATTGGACATCTTGCAAATCTGTTTCTCCTTTCTGAGCAAGTTGAACTTCCCATTTTGCAGCCAGTGAGTTGTTTTGGTTTGAAACATCCCAAGGAAAGGGAACAGATTTATGTGTCAGGTTTGCTGGTGTTGCTGATGGTGATTCTCAGCAGTCAGAGCTGGGCACTGTGAGGAGTGGTGACATCCTGCTGGAAGCAGGGGACATACAGCGGTGTCATGTCCTGGTGGGTCAGCAGGTGATGATGCATCACCATCAGGAACATCTCGGATGTCAGTGAGGAGGTCAGAAGTGGGACAAACGTTTTGTTGTCCTCCTGCCTTTGTTGTGATTTCCCCTCACAGGCAATCACAGAGGGCTTATTTGTTGGAGGACTAATTAAGGATAGTGTGGAGAATTGAGATGGTCCCTGTTAAGGAGTAGCAACACTGGTCAGGCCCCACTGCTCCTTGTGTCTCCTGGGTCTGACAGTAAAGCATGCAGCCTGTGTGCACACCAGAATGGCAGTAGCTGTGGGTGGGTGCTGCTCCCTGGTCTGGGCACAGCAGGGCTGTTCCCGATGGTGCCACTGCTGCTGTATTCAGCTTGGGCATTTGCCTGATTACTTTCCTGAAGTGGGTGCTAAGAACTGTTCTTCATAATGTCACTTTAAATATGTTCAAGGTGTATCAGCTTTGCAGACCCGTGAGTTACCAGTAAACAGATTTATTTTAAAGGCACCCCTAAATGAATTACAATGAGCTTATTTTTCTCATCAGGCTGTCTGGATTCATTTGCCTGAGCTGTCAGCAGAGCACTTAAGCACTCGGTGTTAATTCAGGATAACTTCATGGTGTCACAGTGAGATGAGACCAGCTCTAACTGATTGGAGAGCAGAGCCCGTGGTCTCAGTGTCTGTGCTGTTCTCAAAGGCAGTGCTTTCACCTTTTCTGCACTCACCCAAGATAAGTGCTCCGCAGTATCTGCTGGAGGGCAGGGTTGACGGGGTTCCTTCTGGCTGCCCTTTCCCTGTTATTTCCCCTCACTGTTGGAGGCTTTCCATTTTGAAGGGTAGAACAGAAGCCATCACATGTGATCCTGTTGGAGCAATCGTTTGTGAGCCACAGTATTTTACTCCTTGTGATCTCTCTTGGGATCATAGGAAAGCACTGCACGCAATCTGTTGAAATTTAGAGTGATCCTTTAAGCCTGGGGTTGCAGCGAGGTCTGAATGCTGGGGTGTGGAGGTGCTGTGCAGCAGCTGATGGAGCTGCCCCACACCCTGCTCGGGTGGGTTTCCTTCTGTGCACTGATTTCATAGAAATACTGAAAGTTGCCCAGAGCAGAGCTGTGTGGTCGTTGGTGGGACCTTTTCAACTGTTTGTGAAGGCTGTGAACAGCTCTTGAGTGGTACTCAATCGTTACTCTTTTCAAAGAAGTCCCTGAGTGAAAAGAAGAATATTATAAAAGCATTTACTGTCGCTGTCACAGTGCCATCACAGCAGAGCTCTCCTGGCAGACTCAGGACCTTCACGAGTCCCTCCCTGGACAATATTTACACACCTCTCAGCCTGCAAACATCCCCAGACGGGCTGCTTTTCTCATCCCCAATTTCATCTCCTTGTAATGCAAGTCTCCGTGTGCTCCCACACTAATGTTTTACAAGTGGCTTAAGCCTAATGCAATTAAAGTGTGTTTGCTGAGGAATTTTCAGTGTTTAACTAAATAGATTTAGAAATAATTAGTTAACAGCACAGTCTTGTCTAATTTCTTGTTAGGGACGAAGGGCACGGCTCCTCTGGCTTTTGACCGAGTGTCTGCAGAGCTGTCCAACCATTTAGCCAGAAGGATTTGGGTTAACGTGGCAGTGTTTGGGATTTCACTGTGCTTAGGTGGATTTAAAATCTCTGAATCTGGAATCATTGGGTAAGCTGCACTGCACAGCTTTTGTCTTTTTGCATCAAATTAATAGTTTAAATGACTGCTCATTTATTTTAGCATCTGAAACAGAGAGACAGGAGAAAGTTTTGAGAAATATTATTTGCTTCAGTTAGCTCTGTGGAAATCTTTGTTGCTTCTCATTATATTAATTGTGTCTCTTTAACGTTGCGCAGAATGTTTAATTCCCTGCCTTCAGATGCAGGATATGGAGAAAACAGAAGTGACAGGACAGTGATTGCTAAGGCTTTGACACGGGGAGTGCTTAGCACCCTGAGATGCTCACAGTGCACGTACCACAATAAATATTGCTGTGCATTAATTTCTAATCACTTTGTGACACTGTCAGTGGAGAGACTGCCTGACATGAGAAATCAGGCAGCAGGAAGGAGAAAACCATGCTGTGCATTTCTGCCATGCCCCGACATGACATATTGCAGCCGCGCCGAGCTGACAACGGCACATGCACTGGGAGGCCGGGATGACTTAAATCCCAGCAGAATGTTTCACTGAATTCTGAGTAAGTGCTGGGGGTAAAAAAAAATAACGAGAGGAAAGGGAAAAAAAAAAAAAAAGCAGTTATCCATAGGCAACTTTAGGTGTAGAGGAAGGGTTTTTGCTTGGTCCAGAGCAGGGCTGTGGATGCCACGCTGTGTTTCTGAGCTGTGGGACAGGGGATGAAGGTGTGTAGCAGAGTCACCCTGCAGGATCAGAGTGTGTGGAGAGCTCAGGGCAGTGCAGGAGGACTGAGACAGGAAAACTGCTTTCTCCCTTTTGTAACTATTTGTAAACATCTGTTTTTGTGACATCCATGGATTAGATGTGGGTTTTTCCATAACCCACGGGTAAAAAATTGATCTGTTGAACTGCAACAGCGGATGACAACTGGTTTGTTGGCAATTAAGATTGAGTCATTTAAAAATGAGAAGGTATGCCTGGAGCTAACATGGAGAGGAAGGAGGAGGGAGCAGTGATTTGCACTGCTCTGTGGTGTGCATTGATAAGTTGGTGATTTTGGGGCAGTGGTGAGTTGCAGGACTTCAGGTCTCCTGCTTGCAACTGGGGACCAATTAGGATGGTTTACTCAGAACCATCCCAGGCATTTCCCCTTTGCTACATAGCTAATTCTTCTTTACATTTTAGGATGTCATCGGTCAAGTTCTGCCAGATGCAACGACGACAGCGTTTGAGTGTAAGTATGACTTGTATAAACGGGCTTCTTTGTCTCATTATAGGGTTGTCATTTTTTAAATAAATAATGTTTGTGTTCATTATATGTTACAGTTAAATATTTAAGCAGTAATGCAAGTTTAATGATGATACTTGTCTAAGTAATATTTTATTATTTAATCACAACTTGAGTGAGCATATTTCCACAATGCAGCTTTAATTACCAGCATGACCTTCCCATGCTCTTATTCCTCACTGCAATTATATTGCTTGAATTAAATGGAAATTATGAAGTACCTGTAGGTCTGAGTTGAAAATTTTATCCTCTTGTGGAAGGATTCAAAGGAGTGGTAGTTTTTACAGAAATATGGCACACTATGCAGTATTATTACCCAATATGGCAGCATGGCTGTACTTGTACCTCCAGTTTCTGCTGGAAATAGGGAATTGCTTCATTTTTTCCTTCTGCTGGGCATAGGCTCAATATGCCATCTCCCTGTTACCTCCTTGAGTAGGAGTGTGGATGGGTAGAATAGAATCAGTAAGGTTAGAGATGACCTCTAAGTTCATCAGGTCCAACCATCAACCCATGGCTGTCTCACCTGCTGACTGTGTCCCTGATACTGAGCTTCAGCTCCTGGAAGAGGTACAAGAGCTGCAGGATGTGCCACCTGGTCAGACCTGGGAGAGGTGATAGCTTCTGAAAGGCTGAGTGGGTCTGACCTAGGAGAACAGCTTGTGTATGGGGTCGGAGCAAGCTGCAGTTTGGGGTTGCCAGCACTTACACCTCGTGTATGGGATTGCATCGTAGTTTTGCTGAGCTAGGAGAGCTCTTGGTGGCTGTGTTAGAATGTATTTAGTCCAAAGCTGACATACTCAACCAGCACCATTTTGAGACTTCTCATTTTTGAATGGACCCCCTGGGGGATTGTCCTGTTTGAAGAGCAGTGAGGTGCCAGGCAGAGTCAGGAAGCTGTGCTGGCGGTGGAGGCAGGCAGGACCGCATAGGACCTGGAGTTCCTGTTACTGTTTCTCCCTTCTGCAGAGCCTTGAAGTTAATTCTGAGTGTTGATAATCAAAGGGAATGATTCTGTGAGCCCTCAGGTGCTACTACTTAGTGCTTTCCATTGTTCTTTTCCCATTTGTGTTTTGCCCTCCAAAAATTCCAGAGACCTAAGGATGGAAACTGGCCATGTCTCCAGACCTTGCCTTTATAAATTTGTTTTAATATGATTTGTTATTTTATTATTTCTCGGAGCATCCTTCCCCCACCACCCATCAGCTCTCTTTGAACTTCATGCACCAGTAGCATGAATGGCAGAGCAGTAGCCCGTATTAATGGTACCATGTGTAGAACTTTCCTGGAAATACTTATTTCATTGTGTCTTCCAACATCTGCTTCTGTGCTTTCAGTTCATGTCTCTAGTCTGTCATTTACATCTGCACGGAACCATTTCTTCTACCATTTAACTGGCATCTAAAATATGTTATGTATATTGATGCCTGATTTTTCTGGTTACTTTATCCATATCAGATGCCTGGATTTTTCCAGCTTAAGCTTTGTTCTCACCTGCTTCATTGCTTCTTCAGATGTGGATAATTGCCATCTCGTGTAGCCTGCTCGGCTGTTTGTTTGGTTATTGTTATCTACAGTGCATCATCCATTGCAGCTCGTACCTGGGGCTGCACTTCTCCTTCTATTGGACCTTGATGTGGATTTCACCACTGTATCACACATTGCTACAAATAAAATGGCTAACAACATATGGCCTGTTATGATCCTTTTATCCAAACTCTGCCATTTTGTGTATTTGTGACACACTGCAGATTTTGTGAAGATTGCTTCATAATATTTGTTTACCATCTGCTGCACGCTATTTGCTATCTTGCTAGGATTTCTTCCTCCATTTTAAGTGACATTAGCAAAATCCAGCCAGTACGTAGGATTTTTTGGTTCTACTTTTGCTTCCCTAATGTGCTGGAAAATCTCATTGCTGCGCTCCAGGCAAGTAGAGAAGCCTGGAAATCATTCTGAAGCCTTGCATTCTGCCTGGCTAGTTCTGGACCATGCCTGCTATGGTAGGACAGCAAGGGGTTATTCTGCACAGAGAAGAGAGGTACGTTTCAGTCTGGTTTTGCTCTTCTCAAACATTGCCTAAGTACTTCAGAGTTTGCTCTTTAATACCGGGTTATGGTTCTTGCTTTTTCATCAATGCATTTTTAAATTGAGTTTATTCTCTTTGCACCGTTATCAAGACTTTTCTAACTCAGGGAACTCTGAAGTTAATTTCTTATCATTTAAAAGGAATAGTACATGATGTGTAGAAGGCTTGGCAGTTGGATTCTAGGAGTATTTCAGCCTTTTTTCTTCTCAGTGGTCCCAGCTCAGTTTGTTCCCTCAAACCAAGCCTGTCTAGAGGCTTTTATCTCCATCTCTGCCGTATGTTTTCTGTTTTGTTACTCCGGTCCCTCGTTGTTGATGCACAGCTCTGGCTGCACTCACTGTACAGCAGCTCCTTCAGTTCTGCTCCTGCAGCACGGCTGTGCTTTGGGTTTTGGCCAGCAAGCAGTTCTGCAGCTCCTCCTCCTCCTTGCCTAAAATGTTTCCAGGCGAGGAAGCATTGCGTTTCGACTCGCTAACTCTTCTTAATCTTTTCATCAGTCATGACTCGCTGCAGGCTGGTAACCCCAGCAAGTAGTTGTAGCAAGCTGGCAATCCATCAGTTAAACTTCCACAAGGCCCTTGTAGGACACAGCTGTGCCATCTCGTTCCTCTTCCAGCTTTCATGTTCCAGTGGCCCATAGCTCTTTCCTGGTACATTTTTAGAGTGTTATTCTAAGGGTTTTTTATGTTTTCTTTTTTCTTTTTTCCCCTCTAGTATTTATCTTTCGTTTTTTCTCTTCTACATTGTTTTTGCTCTTCTCTGCATCCTAAGAATGAGCTGCTCGGTTTTCAGAGCCAGAGTGAACTAACTGTTTTTCTCAGGGGAGTCTTGATTAGTTGATTTAGATCTGTTCCCAGATTCTCATGCAGGAGTGAGCCCTCATCCAGGGAAACAGAGTCACTTTTCATGTGCTGACGTGAGGGCTAAGGTGGATATTTAGATTGCAGCAAAAAGTGGAGACAGATCGTTAAGTCCTCCCTTCTTCCCAAAGCTGGAGCAACAAAAAGAAATGAACTTCTTGTTACGGGTTTGGAAGGGAGGGGTCCATGCCCATGGCCAATACCTCTGCAGCTCTCCTGGTGCTGAGCTGAGCTGTTCTCTGGGGCTGGAGAGAGGACAGGGCTGGGTGCTGCAGCAAGTGCAGTGTGTGCTGGTGGAGCACACTGCTGTTCCAGCTGGTGCTGGTGGGGGGATTTAACCCTCTGGTGCTTCTGCACCTGCTGGATCCTGCCATATGTCTTTGGGATGGCTCTTCCTCCTCTACACTTTTGTATTAACTACTCTTTCTGAATACCTTGCTCTGTTGAAGCCCCTCCAACCTTTGCTCTCGTTCCGTCTTTACAGCAGTACATCAGGGTCAGAAGTGCCTTGTCCCTGTGTCCAGGGCTCTCACCATGGACCTGTGGTTGCCCCATGGTCAAACACATCAACTGTTTTTGCTTGTTGGCACTCTGCTGTCCTTCTGTAAATGCATCTCTATAACTGCGTAGATCTGCGCCCACCTGTTTAAGTCAGTGTCTCTGTGTCATGAAGGTAATGTGGGTGGGAGGAGCGTGGCATCAAGCAGGTGGACTGAGGTTGGTGAGCATGGCACTGAAAGCACAGGGTTTCAACGAAAGGAAAACAGGTCACTATAAATGTCAATGTAATAACAGTAAATTAACTTCTGCCCAAATTTGACTCTGTCTGTGAGGATCAAAATGCATGAGGAAACCTTGCTTTGTGTTTGCTGTGTTGGAATACCCACTCGAAGGGTATTGGTATGAGGTTCTCAGCTTCTGGAGAGGTTCTGGCAATAGAAGAATTCTTCAAAGCAAAGTTTTGAGCATTTCATTTGTGCCAACCTTTTATATGTAATTGTTGTCCTTGTTAATTAATATTTGAAATCGCTATGTGTTATTATTCACTGTATTCCTGGTTACCTGTGTAGTTGGCTTGTATGTTCTTATTTTCATTGACTTGTAAGTGTCCAGGCAAAAAAACCACAACAACAACAAAAAAACCCTTGGATTTAAAACATAGCTCTCCTTATTCCATTGTTCATAATGTAATGCATTTCTTTGTTAGATGAAGATGAGGACGGTGATCGGATTACTGTCAGAAGTGATGAAGAAATGAAAGCCATGCTGTCCTATGTAGGTACAGTATGAGAAATGCTGATGCTTTCCATGTTTCTCAGCTTGTATGTGTGTGTGTGTTTGCACGTATCAAGTTGTTAATGTAAGCTGCAGCGTTCACAGTGTAATATTAAGCGTAGGTGTTTAAAAACTGTATCATGTGAGATATATGGTCATGCTTGACTTTTTAAAAAAAGACTTGTACACTTACTGATCATATCATAAACATTAAGAATAATGCATCTTAATGACTTTTGCATTAGGTATAGTGCAGGCTAAATGGACTATCAATTTCTTGTATTTTTTATGCAGTACTTAAAGTAACGGCTCATTAAAAATGAACCCCTGGGCTCTAAAAATTTTTCAAAATCTACTTTCATCTGGAGACGGTTTCACCCCTCCTAACTGAAGAGTTTCATTGTAGCCGCAGGCTCAGTGTTCATAGAGGATTTAAAGACACATTTTCTGTTTTTTAGTATGAGAAATGTGCAGGTCTGTATCTTTATGCACATAGATATATGTAAAATCTGTCAAGATACCTATAAATGTAACATCAGACTATGGAAATAAAGCATTCGCTGACTTATTGAAACAGAGTAATAGCTCAGATGTATGTTTCAAGTTGCAGGTGGAAGTGAAAGAAATGGTTTAACCTTTTCCTTCAGATGATAGAGATAGGAAGAAAATAACAAATAAATAACAAATGGATCTTTTTGAAGTCAAATGGATTGGCAGTCTCTTGCAAAATGCGTTTCTGATTACGTGAATGGCACTAATGTCCAACTTGTGAGAATGGAGCACCAGTCAGTGCCAGCCATGGTCCCAGCTTTCCCCTAAAAATTATTGGATGTGTGTAAGTGACTCCTTTCCACCTCAGCAGCTTTTCTTCTCTGCAGATGTTCCAATTTTGAACTTGTTGGCCACTTCATTGCTGCTTTGCAGTGGGAAGTTTTCTTTCAGATTAAGAAAGAATGTTTAATTCTCAGAGATTACAGATCTGTTCTGTGCAGGCGTAACGTTATCATTGGCAGAGCTGTTCTGGGTCATGCCCAACCTTTCATCTTTGGGGTTTTGGTTCTAGCATTTGACAACAGGAATGCATTTGTGCAGCTCAGAAGTTACTTCAGTGTACACAGAAATACTTTGCGTTGTACCCATGCATATGTCTTGGAATGGTAAATACAACCGGTTTTCTGTTGCACTTTGCAGTTAATTAAAGACAGGCACTGAGCAGCAGTGGGGTTGCACTTTAGCTGTTGTCTTGTATCGCTATAAAAAGGCAGTAATTTTTTTGACAGCCTCTGATTGGAAAGTTGCTTGCAGCTTTCTGAAAGCAAGGGGTACATGCTCTGGATCAATAACTGGCAAATTTTCCATTAAAAAGAATGCCTGAACAATGTTCCAAATAGCCACTGGCATCTTAATTTTCCACGGAAACCTCAAATGCTCATATGTGGAGGACAAGTCATTTTCAGACAATTTTTCCAGACTACTTGTTAACAGTTATTGCTGTCCCAAAAGGTTGACAGCTTACATGATTGATATTTCATTTACTTGTCATCACCGGTTGAGTAATGGAGAGGGCCATGCTTTCCTCTCTCCTTTTTTTTTTTCTTTTTTTAATGGTAAGAAACATAGTTTTGTGTATGTTCATTTTATTTATTATTCTGGAGAGGATGTAATATCTGTTTATATTGTATGTATATGTCTTGAGGTCATAGAGTGGCACCAGCAAAGCGGTAGTTAAAAAACATCAAGAACAACAACTTTTGTGTTTTCTTGAGCACTTATGGCATAACTATTGGGTCCATAACTATTAGATCCAGGCAATAGTGTTTTTATAAATGGGAATGAGAGCATGAGTGTGGGTCTGGCTTGCTATTCGTGACCCCCCACAATATGAAATAAGTCTGTGGGTAGTCCTGACTCCCAGAAAAACCCCACTGATAATTTCAAAGCAGTGGGCTTCTGTAATGAATAGCTTTGCTCCGTATAAAAACAGTGAAAGCGTGCATCGTGGGGTTGTTTAAGATGTGGATTTATATGTTTACATACTACCATGAAGAAGATACCCTCCTCAGAAATCTTGTGGTGAGACTTTAATGAGGGAAACGCTTTTAGCAGCAGGCACTGTGCTAAATGTACACACAGGAGGTGGGGCTGGACAGATAACTGATGCCTTCAGCAATTTTCTTCGTAACGATTTTGTTTTACAAGAGGAAATTTCTTCCTGTTTCTTAGCACAGATTAATTAAAAAAAAATCAGAAGAGAGAAGTACTGAAACATGTGTTGGCATGAAGCTTTTGGTCTATGGCAGCAGGTCATGGTCTTTGTATTGTAAAGGAGACAGTAAGAGGTTCTGCACGTAAATTGACTTCGGTGCCCTTCTGAAGTCTACTTAGTGCAGTTCACATGTTTAATCCCATTATCAAGGAGTGAAACACTTTGTAGAGTTCAATAGCTAGTCAACTTCTTGCATTTTTAAAGTCATGTAAGTAAAGAACGCTTGCATTGTAGGAAATCATTGGTGTGACCAAAATATTCATGTTTCATTCCATCCAGACTTAGAATTTTTTTTTCCTGTTGACATCCAATCTTGCCAGTTTGAGTAATAGTATCACGAGAAGTGGTAACAGTGACATTCTGAAGTCTTAGACCACACTCAGCTGGTGAGAATTAGCATGAAAGTCAGTGGAGCCGCACTGATTTATGCCATGGAGATCTGGCCCACCGCCAGCATGCTTGCTTCAAAGATGCAGGGGGATTGCCAAAGAAATGTGCTTTGTGATGTGCTCTCAATATTTAACTCGTAGTGGTGAGAAATGGGTTCAGGCAGTGCTCGGGAAAAGGTCTGTGTGCTGCCCCGGGTCTGCTCTGCTTTGTCACTGGTCCCGTGGTTCTGTGTCCTGTTTGGTGGGTGCTCACTGCTCCTCAATGAAGGATGGCTAGAAAAGGCTTTATTCAGTCCAGATATTCATCTCACTGCTTAATGCCACTGTTCATCCTCGTCCCGCCTTAGATATTTTCTCTTTTCCTAAATGTTGATGTTCTCAGATGCTTTTGTGCCCCATCTTGTTCATGCTCAGCCTTCCTTTAGCAATGTGCTTTCCCTGCAGATTGCTCCTAGTGGTCCCAGTCGAGCACAAGTGCCATAGACCAAGGTCTCCTAATGGCTGCAGTGGCCTTTCCATACCCTGCTGTGCATTAAATGAGAGCAGTAAGGGAATGCATGACTTCTCTGCCTGTGTGGCATGTGGCCCCAGTTGCCCTGGCCATGCTTCAGCACTGGAAATTCTTGGATAGCTCCCAGATTCTTTTCTCCCTTGGAGTTTCCTTCATGTTGCTTTTTTTTCTATTTTTTTCCCTTTGGACTGTATTTGTTTCCACATTTGACTCGTTTTCCCAGCTTCTCCAGGAATGGCAGCTGCAGTGCTTGCTGTCAGTGTTGCATTTGCTCCATCTGTTGTGATGTTCCCAGGTTTCAGGTGAGCCTGAGGTTCACATCACTGAGCCAGGAGCAGATCCCTGTGCTTCTTGTTGCCACCCCTTGGTTGCGTTCCTCCCATTCCACTTCACTGTGTGAGCACTACAAGTGGTGAGGAAGCGTTGCAGAGGCTGATATCTATAATGGCAGTAAAAAAAAATGTACAGTGAATTAAACAATCCATAAGTGCACTTACTACTGTTTGTACATTACTGAGTAATCTCTTTTTTTAATCTCTTTGCAGTATTACTCCACTGTAATGGAACAGCAAGTAAATGGACAGTTAATAGAGCCTCTTCAAATATATCCAAGAGGTAATGCTTAACAAATTCTAATCAACAATGATTATATCAGTAAACTGTTTCATCAACAGTTATGTTTTCAAGAGGTTTAAATGCACATAACATGATGTTTACCTCTTAATTTGGATACAAGAATTCATTATTGTGGGGAGTGTAGTGAAAACTACATTTATTGCATATAAAATAGCTAATTTACTGGAGTAAATTAGACTAACAAGATTCAGTTTGCATAGTACATATTTATGTACATTTAAGAAACTCATTGACGACGATTCTGCATGTATTCAAACTAAAGCAGATGAATAACTTAATTTTTGGGTGCTTAGAAAGATTAGATTTTTTAAAAGATTTTGTTGTATATTTTCATGTGATTAATCATCCTAACAGACAGGAATGTGTCCTGTTGCTGTTCATTTTGAAAATGGGAACGTGTCTGTCTCAGAAGCTCTGTGTATGACATGTTTGAGATTTGGGCAGTTAGTGTAGTATCAAAATGATCACAAGTGCTTTAATAGTTCTCCTGAACAGAGAAAGATGCAATCAATTATGCGGGCTGAGGCAATTGAAAAATAGGTCACTCCATCCTGAACGAAAATCCGCAGGCAGCTGGCTAGGTTTTTGGGAACGTGCTGTGCTCTCTGAACTCAAGTAATGGCTTAAAAAAAAAAAAAAAAAAAGAGCTGAATGCATTACATAATTCCACTGATTCATTCAGATTCTCTCAGTATCCAGTCTTTGAATCTGGCTCTTAATTGATGAAACAGATAAGCTTTAAATTCTCCAAGTAAATCTCCCAGCAATAAATTAATTGAAATAATTAAAAATTAAACTACTCTCACTTAACTGATATCATACAAATAATCATACTATGAGTTTCCCAATTAAACATTCTAGACTTCCATTACTTACAACTCTCTGAAGTTTGAATTGGGCAATTAACCAACACTCTTCTCAAACACGTGCTGATGAGGTCTCCGAAGGAGGCTGGGATTCCTCAGCTTCCCAGCAAAAGGAAACCTGGATGCAGGGGGAATGCAAAGGTGGTACAACTCAGGATTGCGAGGTCTGGCTAAGGGGTGCCCCTTAATGTTACAACAGATGATCCACGTATGTGGGAACCCTACCTGGGAATGCAGAGCAATTGAGTACCTCTCTCCTTACAGATATTTTGCCAGGAGATGTTCAGTAGTGGCATGGCTTTGTGTGAAAAGGGGCCTTTCTGAGGTTAGAAATCAGGCTTTTAGATTCTCCTTTGGGGTCGTTCCTGAAGAAGCAGCCCAATGGGCTCCTGATCCTGCTGCTGGCTCCTTTTCTGTTTGCTTTCCATCCAAAGATGGTGATCTTTGACTGTATAGATCCAGCGTTCATTGGCATGCTGATGATGGCACTTAGCCACCATTGGCTCAGCCACGCGCATCTCCCTGCAGATGGTTTGCCATTACTTCTCTAAATTGCTTCAGAGCAGAGTTGCTGCTTCACCTTGATGTCTCATCAGTAACACACAGCCATTCTGCATGTAACTTAGGGCTCTCCCTTTTTAAGTGTTTTCTTCCCAAGCCCTCTCTGCCTTTCAGCCTTCCTGCAGCTCGTGGGGAAGCCTCTGGTAGCTCCCAGAACTCCACAAAGTCAGCCATCAGCCACTGCCCAGCTGCCTTTCTGGGGGCAGGTCTTGACTGTGCTCTTATCAGTTAATAATTCTGAGGTCTTTCAGGCAGGGAAAACGTTATTTAGTTTATTCTGCATATTTAAAAATATATACAGTGCATGCACACACAAATCCTGTATACGTTATATACATGTGTGTATGTATACAGATATATATACACACATACTCTCACCTTGGAAGGGATATAGATTCTGTATGTATGTGTACATCTAATAGCATATGTGGTATAAATAATTCACACGTACGTCAGAAAGATACCAACTTTCTGAAATATAGTTCAAGATGCTGATTTTTATCTGTTGGGGGAGAAAATTCCAATATCCTTCTGTGTATTTTAGAACAGTTTATTGTTTGGGGTTTTTTTATGGCCTGAATCTGTACTGTATTCCTTCTTGAAGGCACACGTGGTAATTTCTAATGTCATTGAAAGGCATGTGGCCTGGCTTGGCCCTAACTGATGTGTTTAATAACTATCATCTGTGTCCTTCTGACTAATAAATAGTTCTGTTTCCTGCTGTCAAAAATGGAAGTGAAATGCATCTGCATCGGAGAAAGAGAAAAATCAAATCCATCCCTCCTCAGACAATCAATCAAAAGTGACAGGCCCTTTAACATGCCATTTGTAGGGCACTGCAGTTTCGAAATGGGAACTGTCTATAACATGTAGCTAGAAGCCTTCGTGGCTTTAATGTTTGACAAAAGCACATCCACCAAAAGGGGAAACAAGGCAGCGTGTAGTTTGGAGGCTTGGAGGAAATACCTTCTCCTCTCTAACCCCAGGTGTCACAGTTCGGTACCACATGTGTACATCTGTAACCCAAATGTGGCATTTGGTACAGCTTTTATCCAGTGTTTGGTTTCTTGAGGCTCGCTGCTGTTGCCCCGATGTGTTTCTTCCACATTTAGAACAAGCTGTGTTTGACAGCATGACTAATCTATGACACGTGGCAGCTTGGTTCCTTTAAAACATGTCTTGCAAATATTTCTGTTAAGTGTCAGAAAAATACGGCGTGTAAAAATATAATGACATAAGATATTGATTTTAATTTGAATTATAAAAAGAATCTGATAATTTAATCTAACGGTTCTCTGAATTTTGATGTGTTTTAAGCAGAAATTAGAATTTATATTACATGGTGTCAGAAAGCTCTTAGCATTTATAAATGCTCACTCCTGCAAGTTAAAAATCCTGGTTCGTAATTCCCACTCTGGGTCTTGGGAGGCACTTTTCAATCATTTCTCTCTGCTAATTTTGGTGTCACCCTCATTTCTTTTTAAAAGATTCATTTTGAGCAAATTTGTAAATGGCCCTGATGTGTTCTACAATTTAGTCAATTACTGTTTCAGCCTGCAAGCCTCCTGGGAAACGGAACATACATGGCCTGAAGGTACGAATTTCAATAATTGTTTCAGTAAAGTTAGATGGATTTGTAATGCTGTGTTCCACTTATTGAAATGTCAAATAAAACTGCACTTTTGTGAGCTCTGACAAGCGGATTTTTTTGTGTGAGGGTGGGAGAGCGATTCATCTGCTGGGTGTTGGCTGCAGGATCTATATATACAGTTTTAATGAAGATGGAATTGCTTTTTTTTTTTCTTTTTTTAAAGCACTGTCTGTAAGGTCCTTAAATGTTAATATTCAGTTTATTAACTGATGTCTGCTACTACTTCAAAGAGTTTGAAGCAAAAATACTGCGTTCGTTTGTTCTCAGGGACGTAAGGGAGCGTGGGGCCCTCTGCAGGACCATCTTTGGGGTTGTTTGATTCATTCAGGTCCATCCTGACATTAACAGATCATTCAATTCTTAAGAATAAATGGGCATCCCACCTCTTTCTGTTTTATCTAACGAAGCGTGGAAGAGGAGGGAAGGATTGTATTTTGTAGTCCAGGAGTTGTATAGCCTGCTAACCTACATACAGGCAAGACCTCAACCATCGGCATGCCTAGCAACAAGCTAATTAACCTTCGCAGTGAAATGAGAAATTCATGGCAAATTACAGGTTAATTAGAATAGTGTCCTCTGAACACAAACGACTGATAAAGATTCTTTCCCTGCCTGCAGGTAAATACGCGAGCAGGGTCTGCTAATAATAGCAGTTCCGCAGTCTCGGATTCCCTTCCAAGCAATAGGTAAGAGTCAAGAATGGGAACGTATGTTTAGTTTTCTTCTCTTTTATTAAACCAAAATGGAACCTGTGTGTAGCAGTTACCAGCCCTAAGCTTGGGGTTGAGTAACTTTCTCAGTGCGACAACCCGGCGTGCCAAAGCGCGGTGGGGAGGGCGGAATTAACCGTGGCTCGTGGGCCTGGCTGGGTTCACACTGCTGCTTGTTCAGGAGGGTTTTCTGCCAGAAGAAATACTTCTGTTCCGAGTGGCTTTGTCCTTCATAGGAAGTGCAGAAATACTGTTTGTGGGTGAGCTGGTTTGTTTGAACTGATGTGGTTGTTACGAAGTCTGTATGTTCAGCTCTTCGTTGCTTATCTCACTAGGGTTTCTTTGATTTTAAAATGTGATGCTCAGTTTGGTACGCTTGTCATTGTGGGGGCAAGTTTTTTGAGGTGCTGTTTCATGCAGCTCCAGCAAAGTTTTCGAGTCTCTCTCTTTTTTTCTTTTTTTTCTTTCTTGAGCCCTGGTTTCAAAAGCTGTATTACAATCTTAAAATGCAAGAAAGTGTTTTCTCCTTTCCATAGATCTATCTTTGAACACCGGAGCATGAACTCACTTTTATTATGTGGATTGTTACAGGAAGGAGTTACAGTTATATTGATTTT
>VXAB01001522.1:7303-17640 GCA_013399175.1 Odontophorus gujanensis | reverse complement strand
GCTGAAATGTTCTGATTGCAAAGGGAGGAGGGGATGCGTTTGAGGTCCTCGCCCAGCTCACAAAGCGTTGGGAAACGGAGCGTCTGCTCTCCATCCCCGAACTGGGAACTGGTGTCCCAGCCCGAGTGGGGGAGGTGACACGGACAGAAGCTGCTTCTTGTGCCAACCTCACCCCGCAGCCCTATGCTGGGATGGTCCCACCCTGCTCAGCCCTTGGGGGGGGAGGAGGGACACCCAGAACTCACATCCCCACCCCCACTGCTCCTCCTGGGCTGCAGCGGAGCCCTCTAAGCGGCCGCTTCGGCTGCTGGCGTAGGATGTGCTCCTGCTCGAGTCTTCGCGTTTCAATTACAACCCATTAAAAGCTTCCACATCTCGGGAGCTGTCCAGATTTGCGGCTGCCGTCCCGGAGCTCTCGGCTCCGGCTGTGCTTTGCGGTGCAGCTCTGGCTCAGGGCCGCGCTGACGGCGTTTTCCTCGACAGCAACTTGGCGTCGGAGACATCCAAACCTTCGGGCCGGCGGCTCTCGTTTGTTGGCCTCATTACCGCGGGGTCAGGGATGCTCGAGGTGCGGAGGGGAGGATGTAACTCCCGACCCAGCAGAGGGACTCCGGGAGATGGCGTTGAACAGTGGATGCGGCGTCGTCTGCGTCGGGTTTGGCGGTTTGGTTTTGAGATGGGACGTTTGGGGCTGATAATGGGACCGGAGGCAGCGCGGCGGAGGATCACACGGACCCGACAGCGTGACGTGGGGGGGTGGGGGGGCGATGGGATTCAGAGCGGGGAGGCGGGGACAGAAGTGGGACCCGTGCCGGGCTGTGGCACGGGGCAGTGCGACCCACCCCCGGCTAAGGGCAGGATCCGTGCTCCTCCTCCTCCCGCGGTGCCGTTGCTAAATGCCACACGCACAGGCTCAGCTGGGGCGTGGAGCCCGTGGAATCGAGGTGGTGTGGGTGCAAAGCACCGCCTGTCAGCAGCTCCTGCTGAGGCTGCCGGAGTGCTTGGCAAGGGCAGAGCTGGAGACGGATGCGCTCCTCTCCCGTGTTATTTGGAGGGATGCTGTCACGGCACTCAGGGCTCCTATTTGGCTCGGTGGTTTTATGGTAATGAACGAGCTCCGAAAAGAGAAGGGGAAAAAGTGTCACTTTGGATCTTCATGCATGGAAAAATACAGCACCTCCCTCCTGCAATTAGAGCTGGATCTCGGGGAAAACGTGCTGCAGGCACGGGCAGCCACCCTGCAGCAGCACTGCCGGCCACCACCCCCCTTTTTCAGTCCACACCCCTCTTTTTCAGCCCACCCCTGCCCTCTCCAGCCTTCCTCATCCCACCCTCGCCATGTGCCATTCCCCCACAGGGGTCATCCAGCCTCTCCTGCGCTCCTCTTTGCCTACGACTGCATCCCAGTGCTCACAGCAGGGGTTCCTGCCAGCCCTGAGGGGGTCCCCTCTATATATGGGGACGTAGTGCTCAGGGTCCCTCCTAAACGTCCCCAGTGCCACCAGAAATCATCGGAGCAGAGGCAGTGCTGCCAGCTCGGCCGTGCAACAGGTGTCCCCAGCTCTGCCTGAGGATGCGGAATCTGTCTCATTTTGGGAGGATTAATGATTCCGACATCATTCGAAAAACATTATATGGCTCATTAAAAACACATTGCCCAGACCAAACAGAGCGGGTGCGTGCTCCCACGCTGCCAGCTGACTCCCAGTGCCAGTCTGTGCCATTGCCCCGTGCCCACTGGGCCGTGGGGGTGATGGTGAGGCCGAAGGCTGCGCTCAGACCGTGCCCACAGGGCGCAAAGAGGTGGAGTTTGTCCTTGTCCTTCCTCCAGCTGCTCCTGCAGGGGACCAGCTCGGGCTGTGTGTCCCTCTGGGGGGGTTTGTGGGGTGTGGATGTGCTCTGGGAACAGCCATGGGTGTGCATGTTGCTCTGCCCCTGGCACATGGGAGCTCCCAGGGAGCCCTTCCCATCCAGGGGCACTGATCCTGGGGTGGGATGGAGGGGAGCAGTGTGTCCCCATCTCCCAGCACCCACTCCCCTTCTCCCTCCCCCCTTCCCGAATGCCTCCTCCTCCTCCCTCTCACCTTCACCACTTCCTTTCAACTCTCTTTGTGATGGGAGGGGGGAAATCAAAGAGGAGAGCAATTTGGGATTTTCAATCCTTCCTCATCTGCTGCGCTGCGTGAGAGGCAAAGCCTCTGAAGGACGCTCAAGGACACTGCATGGCACTCCCACTGCTCCCTGCCTTCCTCCTCCTCCTCCTCCTACCCTGGCCGTGCCCGGGGCACACAGTGCAGAGCCCGGTGACAGTGACACCTGGGATGGCTGACAGGGACCCGTGCTCCCCCCTTGAACGTTCTTCCCAGGTCCCAGTCCCTGCTCCCTGAGAAAGCAATCCATCTGCAACGTGGGGTGTGCAGCCCCTCCCCATACCCATCTTAGCACTCCCACGTGTGGGGGGGCAATGCTGGGGTCTCTATCCATGGGTGCACACCGTGCTGCCGTCCTCGGATTCCTCCTGCTGCTGCTCTTTTGTTTCAGACTCGTTGTGTGTTTGCTTGCTCTGATGTTTTTGTTTATTCCCCTCCATCCCCGCCGAACTTTTCTGCCCGGATCGCCTTCATTCATGAATCTCCTCCTTTCCTGTCCCTAACCAGGGCTCGGTCGCATTGCAGGAGGGAAGAAGCCAGGACTCTGTTCCCTTTGTTTAAAGTCACCAGGTTAGTACCGGGGACGGGGGCCAGCACTGTGCTCCTGCCCGCCCTGCTTTGTCTCGTGTTCCCTGTCCTCTCCCCCCAACCCCCACCAGGAAAGCATCGTGCCCCACTGCCCTCAGGGAGCCCGATGGAGACATTGACTCCCACCCTCAGTGCAGGGGGTGGGGGCTTTCTGCAGCCGGAGGCACTGCCCCCCCAGCACAGCCCCCAACCTGAAGGGTTTGGGATTTCCTTGCTGGGATGGGAGGGGAGGTTCCTGCAGGGAGAAGGGCTCTGTGGGGTGAGGTGAGGAGGCAGGTGCCAGCTGTGCGAGCGAGGATGGCTTAGGAGGAACTGTGAGAGGGAAATGCAGTGGAATCCGTTCGGTTGCAACCCCTGCTGGGTCTGACATCATAGATTTTCTTTCTGTGGCATCTGTTGGCCTCTTATGGGCTGGGTGTTCGTGTTGCAAGGGATGGTTGTCTCAGCAGAGATTTTGGCAGCTTGGGGGTCGGCACCCATCAGTCCCAGCCTGGGAGGTGGGGAACTGCAGAGAGCTCCTGAGCTGAGAGCCCATTCCCCTCGGCCGTGCGGGTGCACCGTCCCATCCCCGTGCCTCCTCCTTTAGCTTTGGTTTTCTGTGCCTATGGCCACCCCTGCGGCCCAGAGCTGGTGGGTTTCTGGTGCTGGTTTGAAGAGGAAGAGAGCTGCACATCTGATGGATGTGAGCAGGGAGGTGCCCGGAGCTGGAGTGCTCACAGTGCACGGTGGCACAGCACAAATCTGTGCCGAGTGGGGATGAACGCAGTGCTACGGTGATGCTTTGTGGTACTGAGGGGTCATTAAGGCTGGAAAAAGACCACGGAGGTCATCTGCCCTGATCATCTTGTCACCACAGCTCCCACGGACCGTGCTGGGGTGCGTGCACTTAAGTGGGGCTGAGCAGTGCCTGGAGGTGCTTCAGTGTTGAGGGGTGAAGGGAAGTGCTGTGGTCTGTGGGTACAGCGTGGTCTGTGGGCTCTGTAGGGTCTGATGGATAAGTAAGGTCTGTAAACTCTTCAGGATCTGAGGACTCTGTAAGGTCTGAAGGCTCTGTAGGATCTGAGGGCTCTATAGGGTCTGTGTGCTCTTTCCATGACCGCAGACGACCCTTCCCATACCCAGTTTGTCCCCACTCGGGCTGTGCAGTCCCAGCAGTGACTCTTGCAGTAGCGCCACCACTCGTGGCTGAGCTGGGGGTTGTCTTTCCCAGCGCCTTGCCTTGATGTAAAGGTGGGAAGCAGCAGCCCGCCCCTCGGTGCAGGCTGTTCCGGACCCGTTAGCACATCTGCCGTCTCCTGTCTGTGTTCCTGACGCCCCGGCTTCCAGCTATCAGATCTTGTTCTGCCTTTGTCTGAACAAGATTAAAGAGCCCCCGCTCCCAGAAACCGCATCCTGATGGGGGGGAGCACGCAGGCAGCACTGAGGTCAACCCCGCGGCCGCGTAACGACGCCCGCTAATGAGCGCATCCGATGGGAAGAAAGGTAGCTTCACCCCCTCCCCAGAGCTGCGAGCCCTGGCTGGGAGCTGCCCAAAAAAAAACAACAGCGGAAAGCAGAGCGTCCTTATGTCCCGCATCGTGTCCGGGCAGCGCTGTGACTCGGGGTCACCCTCAGTGGGGTCACCCCTCCCCGTGTTCCCCCCTCTATCCCCTTACTCCCTGCACAGGACGCCAGGGCAGGGCACGCTGTCTGAGCGCTCTCTCCCCATCACACCTCTCCCCCCAAAGAGGAATCATTCACAGAGTCAACGGCTTTTTAATATCTCCACGCTTTCAAGGCAATTTTCAGTGCACTCGTTTGCCTTTTAATTAAAATTATTGCTTCTCCCTCGCATGCATTTCCCTCTTGCTTCTCCAACCTGCAGCTTCCCCCGTTCCCCGGCGCTGGTTGCTCTTGGGCTGGATCCTCTCTGCTGCTCCCTGCTCCCTGCTGGCAGCACGGCTGCTCTGTCTGCTCTATGAGCGAAGCACAGCGACAGCAGGAGCGGTCCATGGAGGGCTGGGTGCTTCCCCTCCGACCCCACTGCAGCGTGCAGAACCTGCTCACAGCTGTTAAGGAGCAAACCTTTACTCCCAGACTGGGATGGATCCATCCCGCAGCCTGGAACAGGGGGAGCGTGCCCCTTCCCCACCCACTGCTGAGAACCCTGAGCCCCCAGGAGCAGCCCCTGAGCGCAGCCTGGCTGATGGGGGGGTGCTGGTGGGGTGGGGGTGCCCAGAGCCGTCCCTACAGCCGAACAGGGAGCGCCGTGGCCCCACTCCCTGCTCCCCATCTGCAGTTGAGCACTGACAGGTGCCGTGCTGATGAGCTGCAGGCTTGTCAGCGCCGGTGATGCACCTATAATTACCGTCTGATGTGCCAGAATTAGACCGGGAGCAGAACGGTTTGATGCAGACGTGAGTGTCCTTGGCTGCCAGCGGGCGGTTGGAGAAACATGAGGCTGAGGGCAGAGCCCACCCGGGGGCTGGGGCTGCTTGGGGTGCATTGCATCCCACCCCTGGGCTTGGCTCCTGTGGGGGGCACAAACCCAGATCCCATAGTTTCAGCTGAGAGTCACCGTAGGGCAGAGCACGATGCTGCCAACGAATGGGAAGGATTCAGAACCGTTTCGCAGCTTCTGCTTGGGAAGAGAGAGACCCAGACCTCAATTAAGCTATTTGTAAATTGTTAATTTAAACTTTTCACTCAGCTGCCTTAAACTGTTCCCTCCTGCCGTTTACAAACGGGTAAAGAGCGCAGAAACAGAAGTGGAGCAGTGGGGAAATGCCACTTCGTTCTCGTTTTCGGAGGCAGTAATCGAACAGCACTCCAGCTTTAAATCAGAGCCAACGATGGCACTCTGAGCGAGGGGAGGTGTGCAGGGCCCAGGGGGACCCAAAAACGCTGAGGACGTGGGGCTGCCAACTCGGTGTGTGCTGCTCCGTCACAGCTCCGTCACTTCTGTCCCTCCTCGGGGCCCCTTCTTTCTCAGGGAAGGACAAACGCTCTCCTGTTGCGGCGATAAGATCGTGCCTTGCTGTGCTGGCAGCGTGTCACGTCCCGTGTCACCACCACCACCGCTCGGCGGCCACCGGCGGCTGCAGGCGCTGAGTGCCACCGAGCACACAGCGTGTGACATGTGTCCAAGCATCCCTGCGAGCAGGGACGTGCCGCAGCCCCGGGGCCGCTCTCAGACGGCAAAAACAGCACAGGGCGCATCTCCTGCGCCCCCCCACCCCCACTCCCGTCGGCTGCTGGGACTTGGCTCCCGGTTCCCGTCTCGCAGAGCAGGGTTGGCAGCATCTGTGCTCAGCAAACTGAGCAAAGGGAGCCGCGCTGCTGGCCTTGGTGCCGTGCCACCGCGCCGGCTGGGAGCTGCACCGCGGGACGGGGCCGAGCTCCTGCTCTCCACTTCCCCAGGTGGCTGTGGCTGCCGGGAACAGCTTGGGCTCCGCGAGCAGAGCTGAGCACCATGGGGTCCGTGGGAGGCTGCGCCCACCCGGTGCCAAATCCGCCCTGAGCCCCACCTGGCAGCGCTTGGCACAGCTCAGCGCTGCGCCCATGGCAGCGCGGTGCCAACCCCGCAGATGTTGTCGGATCCGCTCCTCCGGGGATGCGGAGCCACCTCAGAGCCTGCGGTGCTCGGCGGGGTGTCGGGGGGGGGGTTGTTTCTCAGGGATTTATCAGCTATCAGCTGGCTGAGCCCGATAAGAAATTACGCTGCCCGACCCTTCGGCTGTGGGAACGCGTTTGGCCGTGTGATGTCAAGAGGTCTCCGATGGATTTTTTTGTATTATTATTATTATTCTTTTTCTCTTCCCCTTCATCCGCCTTCCTCCCAGTTTCTGAGAGCAGCAGACATGACACATCTGCTATGATGCCTCTGAAAAAGAAAAGGCCTTTCTTTCCCCCTCCCCCCTCCTCCTTTGAGCACCCACCTGCCCCAGGGTGTGGGCAAAGTCACATTCCCACCGCTGGGAACATCTGCCTCTCTGGTTTGGACAGAGCTCGTGCCCTCACGTGGGCTTCTCTGGCATTTCTGGGGCATTGCTGCATGCTGAGCTTCATGTCTGTTTATGAAAGGAATTTGGACACGGGAAGGGGGTTCCTGGTGGGACGTGGAGGTCTCAATGCCCACCGTGTCCCTCGCCCCCCCCGAGCAGTTCTGCTGTGCTGAGGAGCGAGCAGGGGAGGACTGCCCACCTCCACCCACCCATCCACCCATCTGCCTGCTCGTGCGGGCTGTTTGCTCCAGGGAAAACCTTTTGTTCACCCCAGCAATGGGTCACATCCTCTCCCATGGGCTGAAACGCTGCTCTGCAGCCCAGCACAACACGCAGGCAGCGCAGAGCAAAGGCCACGCACGGGCACCAAGCTGCCTGCAGCTTTTCTCTTTGTTTTTTAGCAAGGCTTTCAGTGCATCTCCCTCGCTGGTTAACCCTTCTCTGCTGATGAACGAGCCCCGCTCCTTCTCGAGCACTGGGGCACTCGCTCAGCCCCCAATATCTGCTCGTTGCAGTGCATACAATAAACCCACTGTGCTGGGCGTGTTAGGGCACCACATGCACCAATACTGCCGGATAGACTGCGAGCTCAGAGCCGCCGTTGTGCTGTGTGTGGGCAGACACAAAGCTGTGCTGTCTCGCTCCCGGCGCGGGGTGAAAGGGGCTGCAGTGCCCGAGGAGCACTGCGCTGTTCCTGCCGCAGTATCAGCAGCGCCGGAGCAGAGCGGGGCTGCATTGTGCGGGGGCTGTGCACGGGCATTGTGAGGAGCAGGCATGGGTCTGCAGAGCAGACAGGTGGCAGGGACCAGGAGGGGGAGCATGGGGAGCACAGGTCACACTGGGCCCAGACCCCATTGCATCTGGACACCATTGCACCCAGACCCCATTGCACTCCGATCCCTTTGCACCCAGACCCCATTGCACTCAGACCCCATTGCACCCAGCCGCCACTCCTCCCATCCCCATCGGCTGCTGCAGGGCCAGCGTCCGTCCCCTGTCCCCATCCAGGTGCTGCTACCATCTCCTGGGATTGCCCCTGATTGCAAATCCGTGTCTGCCATCGCGTTTGCAAATGCGGGCGCCTCGCCCCGAGGTGTGAGCTGCTTTTACCATCTCCCCCCGGGAGCTGCCTTGCTGCACGCAGCTGCTCGCAGCCCCGGTGGGGCCGAGGTGTCACACAGCCATACAAGCTCTCTGTGTGCACAGCAGCTCAGGGTTGCGCTGCAGAGAAGTCGTGGCTTTGTGAAGTCCCCAAGTGGGGACCTTTGGATTTCAGAGCGGCCGTCCACCCGCTCTGCAGGCAGCCCCTTCTCCGAGCAGCTCTCCAGCTGCACTAATGCTTATTTGCTTCTCATTAGCAGAGCAATCAGAATCCAAAGGTCACCCCTTCCCCTGGCCCTCCCTGCAGCACGGTTGCGGGTGCGAGCCAGGTTTCAGGGATCAGTGGGAAGAACAATTAATCCTCACTGCAAGCAGTGACCACATCTGCCTTTCCTGCACGGACTCCTCCCACCTCTGCACCCTCCTGGTGCCCCCACACCTTCAGCTTTGTGTCCCTGTGCTGTGTTTAGGACACTCCTCCATAGGGAGGGGGCAGCAGGACCCAGCTGGGAGGGAGGTGATGTGGGGCATCTCATCCCAGAGCCCAGGAGTCCCACACTTGGTTCTACTAAGGAATCTGGGCAGTGTTGCACCCTCCATCCGTGCCTCAGTTTCCCCATCTGCAAAACGGGGCAAAGCCCTGCTCTGTGTCTTTGGGGAAGGGTTTCCTGGGTGCTTCAGCCCCCACCAAGGCTTTGTCTCTTGGGTTGTGTGAGCAGGAGCAATTCTAAGTTCATGAGAGCGTTAGTGGTACTGAAATACGTCAGGAGCAATGGGCAGAAACACCGGGAACGGGGGAAGGAGGAAAAAGAGTGAGTTTGGACAGCAGCTTGGGAGGAAAAGAGGGAGCAGCCGAGCAGGGGGATACTGCCCAGCTCCAGCCCCACGCTGCCGCCTGCCACATCCCCTCTGCGGAGGTCAGGAGCGATCCTGCACACCGTGGCCGCCCCAGGGGCCGTGTGGCATTGAGCAGCTGCCCGGGGTTGGTTTCCATCGGCTGATCCGCACGGTGCGGTGTCAGAGCAGTGCCTCGCGGGCTGCTCGCAGCACTGCTGTGTTTGCTGCCGGACGGTTCGTGCCTCGGGCAGGAGGCAAAAGCAGCTTTGGGCTGCGCTGTTCTGTACGCGGGGAGGGCAGTGCTGGAGCGCAGCTGCTGCTGCCCGGGGGCTCTGCCTTGAATCACCGGTAATCAGTGTCTGGGTGATGATCGGTGGCTGCTCGGGTCCGTGCAGGGCAGGGGGGGCTCCGCTGGTGTTCCCCCCGTGCCGGGGGTGCGGACCCTGCAGGTGCCCGTGTGCAGGGAGGGGCTCTCCATGGGCTGACGGCTGCGCACGGATGTGCAGTGGCTGTTGGCTGCAGCCCATGTGATGCATCTGAGGGGGCACGCTGACATTTCGAGAGGAAAAAAAAAAAAAACCAACAAAAAACCACCGATAATACCCAGAGACCCACGGGGAGCTCTGAAGTGCCTGAGACAGACGGAAGGAAAGACAGACAGACATCAGCGCCGAGCCGGGCTGGGGGAGGGGGCAAGTTCCCGGGGCAGGAGAGGATGTGAGCGCAGCGCTGGCGCGGAGCCGGGAGGATGCGATGGCCGCTGGCACAGAAAGTGGGGCAGCGATCGTCAGCAGCCGAAGATGGAGCGGGGACAGCGGCGGGGATCGCTGGGGACGGCAGCGCGGTGGCAGCTGAGCGCTGCGCGGGTGCGGTGACACCGCGGCCGTTCCTCTCCGTCGCGCCGATGTAACGCGGGGCTCCTCGAGGTCAGTACCGCGGGTGGGGTCGGTGGCAGCGCTCCTGGCTGCTCGCCGTGTTTCGTAATGAGCCGCTCGTGTATTTAATTAACGCGAGCAGCTCAACGCAACCCGACGCGTCTCCCTAGATTTAACCTGACGGAGGCGACGCGTTGCTTGAAACGCCGAGCGATTAGCGAAAGGCGCCTTTAATTTGCGCGAAACCTACGCGGTCCGATGCGTGTGTTTGTCGCGCAGATTTTGGAGCCGTGTCCCGGTTCCTCCCTGCCCGGGTGCCACCATGCTTCCTCGCTGGGCGAAGCATCCCTTGGGCGCTTCCCCTCGGCTGCGGGAGCAGGACAGAGCCTCGGAGCCCGGGGACCGCAGGCTGTCACCGCTGCTCGTGGGTACGGAGCTGGGATGGGGGGGGAGAGGGGGGGGATGTGCGCCCGGAGGTGATGCTGGGATGGGCCGGGTGGGATACTGGGAGCTGCTGGGAGGACGCGGGGCTGCGGGCAGCTGCTGTGCCCTCCTTTTGCTTGACTACACCGCGCTGCGTGGACAGCTGCGGGCGGGCGCTGGTGGAAGGGCTCGGAGCGGCTGGGAGGGGTTGCTTTGGGTTGGGGATAAGAGGAGGGATGGGTGGCATCTGCTGCCGGATGCGGGGCTGCTCCCGAGGGGACATCGCCTTCATCCCGTGTGCTGGGGGGTGGCGGTGGCTCTGGGGAGCCCCATGGCAGCAGGATATGGCTCGTCTGCATCCCAGTGTGTGCACTTTCTGG
>VXAB01001518.1:0-11041 GCA_013399175.1 Odontophorus gujanensis | reverse complement strand
GCGTCGGGGTTGGGGAACGGTCGGGGAGCGGACGTCCGACGTGCGGTACCGGGCAGAACCGGGCAGAGCGGCCCCGCGGGTCCCGGTTCCTGCGGACGCGCACCGGATCCGAGCGGAGCCCCGCGCAGGGCCGCCCCGCACCTCCGCCGATCGGGGCCGGGCACAACCGGGGCCCCTCGGGCACGGACCCGCCTGGAGCTGAGCCCCGAGCCCGGCCTTCAGCTGGGAAGGAGCGGGATGAGTGCCGTCGGTACGGGCTGGGGCTGAGCGGCACACAGAGCCGGAGCTCCGCTATTAACCCTCCGCAATTCGGGGATCGCGATCTGTCTCCCAAACGTCTCCGGACTGCTCTGTTATCCCCGCTGCTCCGCGATCGCTTCTCATCCGCTCCTAAATTACCGTTGTCCCTCGTTTGAGTGAGATACGGCTCCGCGACAGCCGCAGGTGATGCCCCAGAAAACACGCAGAGCCGCGGCAGAGCCTGCCGGCCTCCCCGAAATCAGTCTGCTTCTGTCCCTGCCCCCATAGCAATGACAATTCGTGCATGCAGCATCGGAGTCATTAGGAAAACAGGCAAGGTGATGTTTTCGAGTGAGCCCACACAGCTTCGGTAGCTCAGAAACACCCGAGGAAAACTGATTGCTGCAGACGAGTTCTCAGCATCCCCTGTCCTGGCACAGTGCTCGCTGACCTTATGGGAAACCCCAAGTTACACACCGTCACCATTAGTGCATTGCAGTGGCTGAAGCAGAATTTAATCGAACTTAATCCGTCTGCCACTGATGGAAATGAGTGACATTCCCGAGGTAGCACGGTGCTGGGAGCACCACCGAGAGCACAGGTCCTCCTGGTGCTCCGGTACAGCAGCACTGAGAGCTCCGGGACAGGAGGGGGAAAGGGAAGGGAGCAGTGATCCAGGAGCGGGGACGGGAACTGAGAGGATGCAATGCCCGCAATGCCCGGAGGAGACCTGCAGCCCCATGAGTCCACGGGGGTCTGAAATGCGCGGGTGAGGAAGGGAGCCAGCAGCGAGGCTCAGGTCGATGCACGCACGGCCTGGCTCCCAGCCGCCAGATCGGCCCCCACCCATCGCAGCAGGAGAAGGCAGGATAACATCTGTGCAGAAGGTGCTGTGCTAAAAGCCGAGGCAGTGTCTCAGGGTAGCAGGGAAGCTGGAGAATTCCATGTCCTTGCCGAGGAGGCAGGGGAAGGGGGAGGCTTGCTGGAGCCGGGGGGTGGGCACACAGGGTAATGCTGCTGGAAGGGGACAGGCTGTGGCTCACAGCGTCTGCCCAGAGCCGGGCAGTTCTCTTAATGCACTCAGATACCTCTGAAGAGTCAAAATCCTTCCATAGGAACGGTGTGGAAAGCATCACTTTTCCTTGCTTTCACACCCCACTTCTCCCCAGAGCGACTAATTCCCAACACACAGCTCTTCCCAGCAAGCAGGAGCAAAACCAGCCACGCTTTGAGGACACTGGATCTGCTCTCGCAGCACTTTGTGCCCTCAGCTCTGAAGCAGAGAAGAGTGGGACAAGTGCTGGGAAACGGGGCAGAGCTCTGAGCTCAGCGGGCAGTGCCCCCACGCAGTGCTGGTGGGGCTGAGCACGGTGCTTTCAGCCTCTCCCCTAAAGCAGAATCGGCCCCAGGGTCCGTAAAGCAAAGAAACCTGAACCCAATGGGTCCCACTCAGAGGTTGACGCCACTGATTGCACTTTCTCTTCTGCAGACCAGAAGGTTCCTAAGAAAAAGTTTGTGTCAGTTCTGATAAAGCCGCGTCTGCAGCTGAGATTGTGCTCTCCTGAAAGCGGGTTCAAGCAGCTGTGCTTTGGGAAAAAGTTATGCAGTGATTTCCATGGGCTTCCAAGCACATCTTTAGCACTACTGATATTACAGTAAATACATTTGGTGGTGCATCATCGTTCCTTATTTTTATTATTATTGCCAAATTCTTCTAGGGATTCACACACAATAAACTTGTGGAAATAGAGGAAATGCTTCTCATTTTCGGAGTCAACTTTTAAAGTAGATTAATAGGGAAAAAAAAAAAAAACAAAAAACCCAAACTGGACTGCCTCTGATCGGGGTACATGGAAAGGAAATATCAACCAAATGTTTCTTCTAAACAACTGCAAATTATTAATTTTGGGTGACGTCAGGAGCGGTCCCACCGCTGCGCAGAGCTCAGCACTGGGAGCACTGGGAGAGGGGTCTGGGGGTGCATNGCACATCTTTAGCACTACTGATATTACAGTAAATACATTTGGTGGTGCATCATCGTTCCTTATTTTTATTATTATTGCCAAATTCTTCTAGGGATTCACACACAATAAACTTGTGGAAATAGAGGAAATGCTTCTCATTTTCGGAGTCAACTTTTAAAGTAGATTAATAGGGAAAAAAAAAAAAAACAAACCCAAACTGGACTGCCTCTGATCGGGGTACATGGAAAGGAAATATCAACCAAATGTTTCTTCTAAACAACTGCAAATTATTAATTTTGGGTGACGTCAGGAGCGGTCCCACCGCTGCGCAGAGCTCAGCACTGGGAGCACTGGGAGAGGGGTCTGGGGGTGCATAGGGGTGGGGGTGTGGGTGCTGGGGAGGAGCAGCGGGCGCTGCCAGGACCACCAGCAGTTGTGGGACGGCGCGGGCTGGGGAGCAGCACCCAAACTATAAAGCTCCCAAACGATGACACATCACTTAGCAACAAAATACCGCCTGAAACACAGACAGAAATTAAATAGGAATGCGATGGGAAAATCCCTAAATCCCGTTTACACTGAAGTGCACCCGGGCAGGGCGAGCGCAGCGCCCGCGGTGCGGGAGGGACCGTACCCCGAGCCCGGCGGTGCCGCCAGACCCCGAGAGCGGCCTCCAAAATTCCTTCCAAAAGATTGGGAAGATTAGGCCAACGTTGCTTATAAACACCATCCGTGCAATAAACAAACGCCGCGTAAATAACCAAGTAGGGTTCGTTCGCGACCGAGGGCGCGCTGCTGTGCAGAGCCGTGGTGGACTGAAGGTTTGCTTAAAGGCCAATGTACACAGACCGCGTGCACACCCCACCCTCACACGTACCCACAGCCCTGCGTGCATCCCCCACCGCCCCGACGCGCCAGCTCCTCGTCAGCTAACTTGTTTATTGCTAACCACAGCCCTTGGAAACTGCGGATATTCCGTTTCATCTGGCACTGGAGCAGATGGGAGGCATCAGGCTCCCAACGAGATAAAGCAAATGTGGGGAAAGCAGAGCTGCGTGGGCTCACGCTGGGGTCAAGCAGTGCGCGGGGTCTGACTGCATGCAGTGCCCCCGGGATGGGAACTGTGTCACAGTGGGATGCTCCATCCCATTGGGCGGCCACTGCCACCCTTCAGCTCTGTGCATGGGCTGGGAAGAGCTTGAGAAAAGGGAAATGGAGGAGGAGCACACCCCAAGCTCGGGCTGAGTGGGTGCTCAACCTTTTGGGGCACTGCTCGTGGGGTCATCTCACTTTCAGCTGAGTGCTGGTCCGGGTGCAGTGGATGGGCACAGATTGTGGTGGAGAAGTCGAGCTGCTAGCACACGCGGTTCTGGGATATCAGAGAGGGGCTCACTTGAGCAGGCATCGCATTGAGGTGTGTGGGAGGGGAAATAGCATCGATAGGAATGTCTGAAATTAAGCCAAGGGAAGGTCAGCTGCACGAGCCTCCACCATTGGGGTGCATATGCTGCAGCTCCCACAGTCAGACCCCAGCAGCCCAGTGCTCCCAGTGCACCAAGTGCAGAGCAGTGCTGGGGGCTCAGGGACCCCACGCTGCTCCCCGTGGTGCACTCTGTGTGGTCACAGCAGCAGCAGAGCAACGATCAGGAGGACATNAAACCCAAACTGGACTGCCTCTGATCGGGGTACATGGAAAGGAAATATCAACCAAATGTTTCTTCTAAACAACTGCAAATTATTAATTTTGGGTGACGTCAGGAGCGGTCCCACCGCTGCGCAGAGCTCAGCACTGGGAGCACTGGGAGAGGGGTCTGGGGGTGCATAGGGGTGGGGGTGTGGGTGCTGGGGAGGAGCAGCGGGCGCTGCCAGGACCACCAGCAGTTGTGGGACGGCGCGGGCTGGGGAGCAGCACCCAAACTATAAAGCTCCCAAACGATGACACATCACTTAGCAACAAAATACCGCCTGAAACACAGACAGAAATTAAATAGGAATGCGATGGGAAAATCCCTAAATCCCGTTTACACTGAAGTGCACCCGGGCAGGGCGAGCGCAGCGCCCGCGGTGCGGGAGGGACCGTACCCCGAGCCCGGCGGTGCCGCCAGACCCCGAGAGCGGCCTCCAAAATTCCTTCCAAAAGATTGGGAAGATTAGGCCAACGTTGCTTATAAACACCATCCGTGCAATAAACAAACGCCGCGTAAATAACCAAGTAGGGTTCGTTCGCGACCGAGGGCGCGCTGCTGTGCAGAGCCGTGGTGGACTGAAGGTTTGCTTAAAGGCCAATGTACACAGACCGCGTGCACACCCCACCCTCACACGTACCCACAGCCCTGCGTGCATCCCCCACCGCCCCGACGCGCCAGCTCCTCGTCAGCTAACTTGTTTATTGCTAACCACAGCCCTTGGAAACTGCGGATATTCCGTTTCATCTGGCACTGGAGCAGATGGGAGGCATCAGGCTCCCAACGAGATAAAGCAAATGTGGGGAAAGCAGAGCTGCGTGGGCTCACGCTGGGGTCAAGCAGTGCGCGGGGTCTGACTGCATGCAGTGCCCCCGGGATGGGAACTGTGTCACAGTGGGATGCTCCATCCCATTGGGCGGCCACTGCCACCCTTCAGCTCTGTGCATGGGCTGGGAAGAGCTTGAGAAAAGGGAAATGGAGGAGGAGCACACCCCAAGCTCGGGCTGAGTGGGTGCTCAACCTTTTGGGGCACTGCTCGTGGGGTCATCTCACTTTCAGCTGAGTGCTGGTCCGGGTGCAGTGGATGGGCACAGATTGTGGTGGAGAAGTCGAGCTGCTAGCACACGCGGTTCTGGGATATCAGAGAGGGGCTCACTTGAGCAGGCATCGCATTGAGGTGTGTGGGAGGGGAAATAGCATCGATAGGAATGTCTGAAATTAAGCCAAGGGAAGGTCAGCTGCACGAGCCTCCACCATTGGGGTGCATATGCTGCAGCTCCCACAGTCAGACCCCAGCAGCCCAGTGCTCCCAGTGCACCAAGTGCAGAGCAGTGCTGGGGGCTCAGGGACCCCACGCTGCTCCCCGTGGTGCACTCTGTGTGGTCACAGCAGCAGCAGAGCAACGATCAGGAGGACATCCTTGTCCCCACGTGCTCCACAGCCCCGGCCATCCCGGGAGCCCTCACCTTGAAACATCAGTTTTAAATGAACATGGGAGGGATGGAGAGCACAGTGCACCTTCGGGGCAGTCCTGGCACTGCGCTGGGAGCATTTGAGAACAGATGGGTTCTCTCAGTCGCTCCGCTGAGTTATAATAACCCTAATTGTGTTTCTTAGTTCATTTTTCATTAGGGTCACTTTCACCTATAGGAAGTGTCTCTTAAAAAAAGAGACACAACAGAAAAAATCCTTCTGCTCTCCCAGGCTCGTTGGCCGGGTCCCTCGGAGCAGCCTCACCCGGCATTATGATATTAGAAATTATTCAAGTGAGACTAACGCTCTCAGCACACAGAGCAGTGGCTCTAAGTGAGGAAATTAGGACTATTAATCACTCCGAGGTGCTAACAATTCCAGCAGGCCAGGATGGCCCCGTTCCCAGTGGGGCTTAATAAAATACTCAGGGTTTATAATAATAAAATAATATCTCAAATGTCTGTAGCACCTTGCAACCCAAACCACGGTGCCATTGGCTATAAATTGTCCCCCGCAGCGCCGTGCAGAGCCGAGGAAGGAGAGCACAGCCTCTGCAGGAACTATGCGAAGCACTCGAGGAGCGAGATGCTGCCAGGCCCTCTGGAATTTGCTCTTTATCAGATAAAGAGGCAGGGATGCTGGATCCGATCCTATCAGGAAGAGGTGCCTCCAATAGCTGCCGGGGGCTCTCAGCCTCCCACCAAAATGCAGATTCCACATCCTTTCAGTGGGAACAGAAGCCACGAGGACGTGCTCAGAGCTGCCCCCAGCTCCAGGTGGGGTCAGGTGTGTTTTGCTGCACCCCTCTTTAACCTCTAGTGTCGACCTCAGCTGTTCTCAGCTGCTCTCAATCTGATTTAGAATTGCACCTTCTGTAGCACTGGTGCATCCCTGCATTCCCCACAGTGGGAGCTTGCATTTCTTGCTAAAGAGCTGAGCAGCAGGGAGCCAAAAGTCACCAGTCCACAGAGGGACTCTTGAACACCACGAAGACAGAGGCAGAGCGAGAGCTGCTCCCGGGGACACCGCGTGGCACATCCCAGAGCCCACAGCAACACAGACAGCTCCTGAGCACGTGGGGAGAGCAGAAGCAGGCAGAACCCTGAGCTGCTGAGCAATCGGGGCCGGAGGCAGAGATGCCACGTGGGCCACATAGCTCTGCAAGAGCAATGGGGCAGGCGGGCGTGCGGCCCCGGGATCACAGCACAGCGCGGGGCGGGCGTGGGGAGGGGGTTAGCACAACTGCGTGCTGCCAAGTACACAGACGCGTCTGCCTCTGATTTGCATGTTTATCTTAGAAGCAATTTAGGTTTCTCCTTGTTTACAAGAGGAGAAGTCAGCAGACTCTTAGAGCAAGAAAAACAACTGGGAGCCAACATGTGACAGTTGTCTCCTGTTCCCCACGCACGGCGCGCGCGGGCTGTTGGGAAAGAGCGTCGGCTGTTAGGGCTGCGTGGCCCCAAGCAGCAGAGAGCAGACAGCAGCAAGCTGGGACTGCCTCCCCTCCCTCACACCCGGGCTCTGGAAGCACTTACCTGCAGAGCACGAAGCCCCAGCGCTGCTCGTGGGAAGGGGGAGGAGAAGGTGGAGGTGCGGCAGGAGGAGCTGAGCGCTGGGAGAAAGAGGAACAGAACCGAAAGGATCCACTGCAGCAAAGGGCTCTGCAGCCGCTGCTCAGGAGCCCCCAGGGGCACAGCTGCTGCTCCCGGCGTGCAGGGCAGGGCTCGTTACCCCCCCCCTGCACACCATTAGCGGTCCCACCCCCTCTGTAGGTGCCCCTCCATCGGCGGTATCCTCGGCTCTGGAGCCCAGGGCCGTGCTGTCCCCAAGGGCACTGTGCTCTTATGGGTGTTCCCCAGGAGCAGAGCGCGCCCCAGAGTTTGCCACGAGCAGCACGACTTCATTTCTAAACAATGAAGCAGCCCGTGCTGATAAGGCAACCGGGACCTTCCCAGAACGCCCTTCCATTTCCTATTTCAGTGCTTTGCGAACATCACAGGGTAAGATCAGCAGGAAGATCAGAAGGGACGCTTTCACCAATCCAAAACAAATGTTTGGTTTTTTTCCCCTCCCAAAATTCCACTTGGCACGAGCTTTCTCAGCACTCTCTATTTCACCCCATTTCGGGGAACCGGACCCCACTGGGGCTGCTCTCAGCAGAGGCACCGAGCACTGCCAGGGCTCTCCCACCCGTGGGGCAGATTTGGTCCCGTTGTGCCGTGGCAGTTCCAGGAGGGCTGTGGCAGTGCATCAACAGAGCTGGGAGTGCATTCACTGGGGACAGCAGCACAGTGCTGCTGCAGGCAGGCATCCTGCCCTGCTCCTCTGCTCCCATCTTCATTTTAATCCGATGCAGGAGCGTTGAGGAGGAGTCAGTAGCTCCGTGTGATGAGAGCACGCAGCAGCATTCATCCTTCCTGGAGGTTTCCTCTGCTCTGTGGGTGTGCAGCCCCGTGCCACGCTGCAGGGACATGGTGCCCACGGGTCCCAGTGCTGCAGAGCTGTGGGGAACTGTGTCTGTTGTCCTCAGCTCCATCCTGAGATGACCTCGTGCTTCTGCCAGAGCTTAAACAAAATATTGTTAAAAAAAAAAAAAAGAAGGGGATAAGATCCCATTGCTTTCTTTGCTCGCTGGGCTTTCCTGAGCCTGGGAGCTATCTGCGAGGCTGATGGGAGTGATAGAGCACAGCCAGAGAGAGAAGAGAGAGAAAGACAATGACATATTGCCCAAGTTTATTGCTTTGTATTATGATTAAAGGGAGGGTCTTATTTCTAGTCAGGGGGTTTGAAACATTTGAATCCCACCCAAACCTCTTCCCTTGCAGCCAGAATCACAGCTCCGTAGTATGTGGCAAAAATCACTCCCCAGCACAGAGCAGCGTGCTGCTGGCGGGGCTGCATGGGACAAGGATGGAAAATTCCACCTCATCTCCATTGTCCACGCAGCCCTGAGGGTGCAGGAAGATCCCCCTGCTCTGCAGGGAAAGCTGCCCACTGCACAGCGAGCACTGCTGCGCATTGTGCTGCCGGGACAGACAGCACAGCCCAACTTCAGGACACGATCCTAAATGCAGCCGGGTGCTGGCAGCACGAGCAAGGCCTGCAGCAACGAGTGAAGCTCTCATCCTCCACCTGAGCACTGCATTGGTGCCTGTGCCACACAGCAGCGGGGAGGGGCTCAAAGCCCCCACCTGCAGCCCCATATGCAGCACGTGATGCCATCCCCTTCTCCCTACAGGTACATCGGGGCGTTGGGCGCGAGGGTGATCTGC
Source organism: Odontophorus gujanensis (assembly GCA_013399175.1). Lineage (NCBI taxonomy): Eukaryota > Metazoa > Chordata > Aves > Galliformes > Odontophoridae > Odontophorus > Odontophorus gujanensis. The sequence continues at coordinate 2,407 of VXAB01001518.1, read as the reverse complement.
GACAACATCCCTGGGCTGGTGAACAAGCAGAGGCAGCTGTGCCAGAGGTACCCTGACATCATGCAGTCCGTCGGGGAGGGAGCCAAGGAGTGGATCCGTGAGTGCCAGTACCAGTTCCGCCACCACCGCTGGAACTGCAGCACCCTGGACCGGGACCACACCGTCTTCGGGAGAGTGATGCTGCGAAGTAGGTGCTGCCACGTGGCCGTGTGGGGCTGCGGGCAGAAAAAAAAAGAAATGGGGGAGGGAGAGAACGCTTCTCCACGTCCTCCCCCTGAATAAATAACAAAGAGCCGGGAAGATGCCCTGAGAAATGATTGTAATTGGAGCCCGTGGCTGCTGCTTGCAGGAAGAGCAGAAAGAAACCTGCACATCGAGTGGTGTGGGGAGAAAAGGGACCACCAGCTCCCACAGTGCCCCACTGTGCTGCTGGGAGCATCCCTGCTGCTGTGCCCTGTGGCTTTGGTTACTGCCTGGGAGAGCTTTGCCTGCCCCGTAAATTAATCAAGCAGTAATGGGCGCACACCACTGCTTTAGTAATAGCTGCACCAGAGGAGATGGAGGGGGGGAGCACTGGGGGAGAAGGGGGAAGGAGGAGACACCTCCAGAGAACAGGCTCGTATGTAAACAGTAATGGGATATATAAATATTTGGAGAGCAGGGTTGGCCAGGAATCAGCAGTTCACGTGGGAACTCCCTGTTCCTCGCATGGCAAGGGAGGCAAGGCCGGGCTCGAGTGGCACTGCTGCTCCAGGCTCCAACCTGGGGCTGCACCGTTGGGGGGGGGGTCCTTCCTGGCACTGCAGGGAGCTCAGGGCACGTCGGCCACACCGGGACCTGCTCGGAGTGCCAGGAGCAGCTCAGCTGCAGGGCACGTGGGCACACATAGGATGGGGCTTGTGGATGCTGGGCAGGCTCAGGGAAGCCAAGGAGGAGTGCAGGAGGCTGCAAGCACTGCAGCACAGCACTCAGCCCTGGCCTCCCCCTGCTTCCCAGCATCACTGCAGCCCCACGTCCTGCCCCGGCCGATGAGCACAGAGGCACTGATGAAAGCTCCTCGCCATACCCCATCCTGCCAGGCCCGGAGAGAGCTCAGTTCCCTTTGAAGTTGCTTTCAAAGGCTCTCCAAACGAAGACGAACGTGGTTTTGATTTGCAGCTTCTTTTACAGCGTTATAAAACCAGCTGCGAACTCAAACCAGAGACACAAAGCGCTGGGGGGCACACGCTGGGCCGCGTGGGGAGCCCGGGGGCCAGCACGGCTCCCAAAGCCCAGCCCCCCCCACCCCACCCCACACCCCCAGGCTGAGCTGCAGCTCCGTGCCCCCTCCCAGCCCACCACTCACCACCGCTCTGTGCCCGCAGGCAGCAGGGAGGCCGCCTTCGTCTACGCCATCTCCTCGGCCGGGGTGGTGTACGCCATCACGCGTGCCTGCAGCCAAGGGGAGCTGAAGGCCTGCGGCTGTGACCCACTGAAACGCGGCCGCGCTAAGGATGAGCGCGGGGAGTTCGACTGGGGCGGCTGCAGCGACAACATCAACTACGGCATCCGCTTCGCCAAAGCCTTCGTGGACGCCAAGGAGAAGAAAGTGAAGGACGCGCGGGCGCTGATGAACCTGCACAACAACCGCTGCGGCAGGATGGTGCGTGCGGCTGCCAGGGGTCAGGGCAGGGTCCTGAGGGGTAAGCCGTCCCCGGGGTTCCTTTCTTGGTGACTTTCTTCCCAGTCCTGATGTGCTCCCCTTCTTGCAGGCTGTGAAGCGCTTCCTGAAGCTGGAGTGCAAATGCCACGGGGTCAGCGGCTCCTGCACGCTAAGGACTTGTTGGCTGGCCATGTCGGATTTCCGCAAAACGGGGGATTACCTGCGGAAGAAATACAATGGGGCCATCCAGGTGATCATGAACCAGGACGGCACCGGCTTCACCGTGGCCAATAAGAACTTCAGGAAGCCCACGAAGACAGACCTGGTGTACTTCGAGAACTCGCCCGACTACTGCGTGATGGACAAGTCAGCAGGTACAGCCAAAACCTCCCATAAGCACAGCTCTCCCTGCCCTCCTGATGGGGCCTGCAGCCCCCCAGGGGTGCAGCTGATCCACCTGACCCACTGTCCTTTCCTCCCCTCCCTTCCAGGCTCGCTGGGCACCGCGGGGCGCGTGTGCAACAAGATCTCCCGCGGCACCGACGGCTGCGAAGTGATGTGCTGCGGGCGGGGCTACGACACCACGCGCGTCACCCGCGTCACCAAGTGCGAGTGCAAGTTCCACTGGTGCTGCGCTGTGCGCTGCAAGGAGTGCGAGGACACTGTGGACGTGCACACGTGTAAAGCGCCCAAACGGGCCGAGTGGTTGGACCAGACCTGAGGAGATGAGCAGCAGGGGGCAGACCCGGCTGTAAACCACCCCCC
>VXAB01001516.1:364-19283 GCA_013399175.1 Odontophorus gujanensis | reverse complement strand
ATAAAATTTGTAATAAGTATTTTTTTCCCCAATGAATAAGGTAAAAATCCTGTGGAGAAAACACAGTGTGATTAACTAAGAAAAGAGTGCTCTACATACAGGTTTAAGCTTTCATTCACAGTTACATGGGCAGACTTCAAGCAAAATTTAGATTTTTGGCTTTTTCCCCTCAGAATTCTGACAACTGTAGTTTTCTGAATGGAATATGTTTGTGCTTCAATTTGACTGCTGCTTTCTCACCATTTATTTAAGAAAATATTTGAATTGCTTTAGATGTCTTATGAAGTTAATTGGATAAAATTAGGGATAATTAAGTGTCATAAAACATGATAGAAACTTGCTGATGTCAAGAGGGATGTTTAAAAGCAGTGACAATGACAGGTAAATTTGACATATGTCAGAAGATTTCCTGTAAGTTTCCATAAGCTTTTCCAAGCTTCCCTGTCCATATAATACAGATCTATTTTATTCTGGAACTTGATTATAATAAACCCAATCTTATTTAAGTTAAAAATATATTCTAATCCTGCCTTGAAATACCTTCATCAAACACCATCTTATACTCACATTTTAAAAGATATAAACAACTGGACTGAATTAATTTAAATATATCATTAAGGGTGTATTTTCCTATATTAAAAAATTGACTGCATTTTACATCTCCGTCGATTTTGTTAGAGCAGCTCCACCGCAAGTTGCTGTATAGCAGCCTGTTGTCTACGTCTCTGCACATTGACCTTTGTTGTAAGATCTGCTATAGACATCACAAACTCTCACATCAATTTACTACAATTGGATGTGGCATCTTCCAGCTAATTTGATTTAGGCAGAAATGCACCTGGCTCTGTTTTTCCCTATAGAATGTTGAGGGAGTTCGGAGTCCTCCCAGATGCCATCTATCTGAGTAGCCCATGTGTTTTTCAAGGTCTAAGCGGTTTGTCTTCATCTACCAAAATACAAGGCACTACACAGGGAGAGTAACTACATTTTTAATGCAGAGATCCATTTGATTTTAGGTGCAAAATGCATACATATACATGCATATGTATATATGCCTGTGTTTTATATATATATATAATAGCATATATATATGTAGATCTGCATATTAAATATGCAGATAATATGCATATTCCTATGCTGCAGCGCATATTTAATATTATGATTGTTAATGAATATTCTTAATTTTTTTCTTTTTTTTCTTTTTTTTCTTTTTTTTTATATTAAACTGCTTCAAGAACACTTTGCAAGAAGAAAAGCATTTCAGGTCTCAGTGTAACTTTCCAGACACTGAATTAGATCACATGGATCAGGCAGGTGACAAAGATCGTCCTGTTCCAAAGGCAGGAAGAGAACAAGCCATAGAGTTTTCCGTTTCATCCCATGAAAATAAAACTACAATTTTAAGTATATACATTAACCTTGGATCTTGTGCAATCAAACAAATTAAATTACTGCATATAGAGTTGTGAATGACTGCAGTAATTAAAATGAACCTGGACAGTTTAATGGAGAAAGTTGGTATGGTCCTCCAGGAGCAGGAGCTTCATTAAGTACAGCCAGAAGAGCCATGGCCTCCAGCAGTCAGCCTTGGGCTGTAGGGCTTCACCAGCTGGACTTTTCAAAGAAGGGTTGGAGAGAGTAAAATAAGGCTGTTGGTGGGATTTGGTGCCCAAGGATTCACTGGGAAAAATCAGCTCCTGTAAGGGGAAATCAGAAGTACCACAGAACTACAGGCATTAAAAGCATAAATATTTGTCCGTATGAACTACACCAGGCATTCAGCTCCAAACATGGTTTTGGAAACATGAAAAGAAATATTAAAGTGATATGATGGCAACATCTTGCCAAATTAAAAAAAAATAACCATATGAATGCTACAGTTTTCTTTGGTGCTTTGACCATGACAGCTGTGACTCTGTGTATAGTAGAGAAATGGAACAGTATTATTAGGGCTGAAGTTGGAGAGCTTGGCTATGCTGTAGTACTTTAACTGCTCAATCTGCTCTTTCTCTTTCAGTCTACTGCTTCAGGAATACACAAACTCACCTGTAATAAAATAACAAAGTTTTGTGAAACCAGTAATAAAGAAATACTGGTTGCACATTTTAAGTCCATTTTGGCTATTCCTTTACAATGAGATCTTTAAATTCTTTCTGGAAGTGTTTAGAGTAATGGCCTTTTTAAACCATTCAGGACTCTGGGAAGTTAAAAAAAAAATTGCCCGTTGTTCAGAAAAACTGATGTATATACAAGGTGCTTTTAGAATACACACATCGTTTACTTTATAAACATATTTATTTATTTTCTCACAGAACAATCTTTGGTAATGGTTTCTCTTTTCAAACCATTTGTCTGTAATTTCCATTTACTGCAGTGACACCTAATGGTAGGAGAAGAAGAATGGATCTCCAGCCGCCTTGTTTGCTGTGGAACAAAGGGGTTTCTGCATTTTTATCTAGTGGGGAATGTATGGATTCTTTCCTCTCTCATCAAAGAGCAAACAGACTCTGCTGTGATCTGGAAAGCATTCAGCTACAGGAACAAAAGCATCTACACCAGAGGTCTAAAGCTATGGCCTTTAGAAAGCCAAAAACCTCGCCTGGCTACTTTTATAAGCTTTTAAGGGCTAAACTTCCATTGCAGGGAAGGAGGGACAGCTAGGGCTGAATGTTAAAATGGACAGTAACAAAACGATACATAATCGCTCTCCACGGCATATGGTCCTGACTATACATCTGGAAGTTTCAGGCTCAAGGGGGCTAATGTTTGTGATGGGTATTTTAAATTCATCTGTGCAGAACGCTGCCAGAAAGTGAGTTATTCAGGTCAGAATAAAAGTTGGCAAGATATATGCCAAAGATGTTCAGAATTTTCTTCTGTATAACAAGCTTATGAAATACCTTTTTATGCAGCTAAGACCAGCTGGGCGAAAGTTAATCAGCCAAATGCAATTATAGGAGGTGTAAGTCTTATTAATGTATTAGGAATTCTCAGGGTACCACTGGACCATTCCAGATGTGCTGCTGCATAATGAGAACAGCATAACCTTGATCAAGAAGCCAATCTGCCTGATCTCCTCATCTCTTCTAATAATCTATATAATATTTACTTGCAATGGCTCAGAAGGGAGTAATAGAAGTAATAGGTTCTCATTCAAACTTTGACTTCATTTTGCAATAGAAGTGCTTCAGCATAAGCCTAAAATGATAAAATTTCGCTTAATCTTGAGTAGAAAATGGCATTTCTTTAAACATATGTCTAATCAAAGGCAGGTCTTATTTAATATTCCAGCTAGGACAGGTGCATTTTGATGCCATAAAAGCCAAAGCAAATGATGGGTTCAGTGCTGGGCTAGGGACAGCCATCAAGGGACATTTTCTGCAGAAAGCGTGGATTAGTTTTGTGACATGCAGGGCTGCTGGGGATGGAGTCCTGCTGCAGGTAAGTGGAGGGTTTCAGGCAGGAGCAGATTGCAAACCCTGGGAGACAATTCAGGACTTGTGAAGACACATGAAGGCTTGTCTTTTAGGGTTTTATTTTCTTGTACTGCCACAGGATACAATCTTACCAGGTGGGAGAGAGTCTGAGGATGGTGCAAGCTGGATCTCTTCTTCCTCTGACCAGAAAGAGACTGAAACAGAGGAGGAGGCACGAACCTGCCCTGCCTAACAGGTACCCACAAAAACAACCCTACTCAGTTTTTACTTTCTGTGTATTAACACAACATTTATAGATCTGCTTCCTTACCTGCGGATGTGCTGCAAGCTGGGTAGCCAGGGGAGCAGCCTTCTCCCTCAGACATTTGTGCACATCACCAGCCTTCACTAATTACCCCAATGACAAGGGCTGCTGCAGCCTCCACGGCACACTGTTGTTCTTGTAGCATTCTGGCATCTAAAGAGACCACAACAAATCTACGTGTCTTCCCCATTTGTACTGACAGATTCCCCAAAGGAGACACGGCTTGTCTTAGGGACCTATTGTCCCCTTTGTACATACAGTCAACTCCCATTAATCTCATTAATGAGACCTACATTCCCAAACTCGGAGGAAAAAAATTCAGCTGGTCAGAAACAATGATCTCCTGGGGAAGCAAGCAGGGAGCTCAGGAGACCCTCAGCCCTCTGCCCCCCTGCTGCCCTCCCTGGGTACCCCGAAATGCCAGGGTGCAGTGGGAGCACCCACAGAGCCACACAGGGCCACCCACCCACCAGCCCCATCCCATCCAGCTCAGATCATGACAGGTGGCACACGGGGGCAGGGAAGGAAGGGGAAGGGAAGGAAAAGAGAGCTGGTGCCATAGTCCTGCTGCCCCTTCCAACAGGGAGCAGTGTCTGGCGGCATTTCTTGCTGTCCTTGGAAGATACACACGGCTTGGGGAGGGAGGGTGACCATAATACCTCTGCTTGTTTAGTCTCAGGAGAGGAAATACAAGCAGCCAATTAACCTTTTGTATTTTGTACTATATTTTACTGAATCAAATCTGGAAATACCGTTGCAGGTTTAAAATAACTCTCATTTAGCTAAGCTGCTTGGGAACAAACCTTAGGTTGGTGTCTGCTGGGAGGGATGGATTCTGCAGGAAATGGGACCGAGTGATCACTGTGTGACACTGTAGGGTGCTCCTCCTGCCTGCCCCACTGCTGCTGTCTGCACAAGGACCTTCTCCAGCTGCTGTCTGTGGGTGGGCACCTCTCACTGCTCCCTCCCCAGCAGCAAGACCAGGAAAGCGGAATGTGTTGAGGACAAGACAACTTCCTCCTGGGTGCCCTAAACTAGCCTTTTGTGCCTGCCCTTGACTTTAGCTGGGTGATCAGCAATGAGAAATGCTATCGTATATGCACATACAGCAGAAAGCTCTCTGAGACTGTGGACAAGGGGACCTGCCGCAGCTGGGTGCTGGTGCAGGGAGCAGGGATGGGCATGTGGAGCATGGGGCCGTGGGAGTGCACCCAGCCTGGTGCTCTGAGTCATCCTGCAGGGCTGGAGCCAAGGAGCTGCTCTGCTGCAAACGGGAAATTGAATTCTGCTTGTGCTTACTGGGAAGCCTTGAGTCAGCCCCTGCACTGCTTCTCTGTGCGAAAAAAAATGAGAGCTGCCCACATTATGTGCCATTATTGCCTTTATTACCTACGTCATATGAGTCGGATGGCTTTCAGACTTCATAGCCCAGTGATAGGGCGTGCTAACGTCTGCGTTCAGCGCCGAGGATTGGATTCAGTGCCTGACAGCTGTCAGACACACCACAAGGGGTGGCTGCAGCCTGGACGGGTGGCAATCACAGGGGCACACCCTGGGGCAGGTGGCTGGGGCTGAGGCTCTGGTGCTGGAGGAGCTGCTGCCCTGAGCCATTCTGAGGCACTCCCAGCTGCTACTACTTCAGCTACTGCTGAGAGAATAGAAGACGAAGGCACTGCCCCGGCAATGTACAAAATGTGCTCATCCAGAGACGTGTACTGACATTAAGGAGAGGAAAGGAGACTGAGAACCACGAAGTTTGGGTTTATGTCTGGAAAATCTGTTCCTCTTCAATGAGCAAAATTTAGCCAGAAATTTAATTAGTAAAGATTTTATTATTTAATTCTTTTTTTTTTTTCCAAGAGTTTTGCCTATCTCAGTTCCCAGTAATGTAGCAGATATTCAGCTATAAGCCTTTCATAGGGATATGCCTGCTTCACTGCCAGTTGCTGAGAAAACCCAGGAGTCCACATACCAAAAAAAAAAAATCAAAAATCTCAGTTATTCAAAACCTTTACCCTAACTTTGGTTCAAGATTGGTACAAAAGCTCATCAAATGTTGCTGTTCCAAAGTCACATGTAACTGAAATAGTCGATGCTTTGATTTCTGTATGATTTGGGACCTTTTGATTTCAGAAAGAGGACAATCAATTGCCCAGCTGATACAAATAAGAAGTTGTTTACAAATATTTAGCTGCAAAATGCTGAAAGTCAGAGGAAGGTGGCAGGGTGGTTTCAGTGAGCCAGTCCTCCTGCAGAGCCCACACTGCATGGGAGGTGCCCTCTGCCCAGGGCCTTGTCCAGTTTAGGGTCACTCTGTCACCAGTGAAAGGAACCAGACCAGAGTGGGGAAAGCCTGAGCTGCCCAGAAGAGCTGGTTCCTGCCCCTTTTGCAGACACACCCCATTAATTCCTGGAGGAAGAGGAAGGTTTGTCTTCAGTCTCCTGAAGTGACACTGTAGAGAGGCAGCCAGGTGAGTGGTAATGTGTGATCACTGTGGGTGGGTTGTTCTTGGTTTTGGAAAAGGGGAAGATCTTCAAACAGAACACCCGTCTTTTTCTCCATATTTTGAAACAACTCCCTTGAGGTTAAAAAATAAAAAAACACTTTTGAAATCCTAAGCAGTATTACTCTGTCCAGAGTTCTGGCTTTACCTTACAAATTCAGCTCTTTTTATTATTACTTATTTGTTACTTATACTGTAAAGGACAAGGTCTTCAGCTGGAAAGACTTTCTGACTAGAACAGTAGTTCAGAACTCATATGAGTGTTCTAGTTGCCATCTTTGGAAAGTGTATTTTTAGCCACACTGTCCTAACCAGACCTTTTAGAAATAGAGGTTATGGTGCAGACCTGTGCTGCAGAGGAGTCAGTTCTGTCCAGAGAAAATTCTTCTTATATTCACAACCTTTCCATAAGAAGCTCTTAAAAATGCCTAGAAGCGAGCTCTTATCCTGGTACTGCTCTTCTTCCTGGGGGTCTCCCTGGATGCCTGGGTCTTCATTTTCCCTGCAGGTCTCACGTCCTTCTGTGAGTCCTGGGGCATCTCCCTTCTTTAGAGCACTTGATACTGGGAACCAGCAAATTGCTTTCAAGCATTTCTGAAAGCCAGGTTGGGATCAACTCCATCTGCAAGTTGGCCACAGCTGATACACATCTTTCTTCCTTCTTTTTGTTTTGTTTTACCATTAGTTAAGAAATTGAAGGCAACTTCATACAAGAAGCTGGAGTGCTTCTGGAAAAGAGGCAAGAACATTTTCCTTTGGAAAATGGGGAAGAGAACTTTATGGTTCTATCTCTGTTATCAAGTGAAAGCAGTTTGAGGCTGAATAGTGGGTAAGGGGATGAAAGTGCAGGGATAAGAGAGGAGACAAGCACAGCTCTTGCCAGCAGTAGGATGGAACTGATGGAACCTGTACTGCTCAGCGGTGACCAGTGTGGTGCACAACTTGAGGCTATGAACAGTCTGTTCCTTTTAATATCTGTAATTATATTGTAATTAACTGAGTGTAGTCATGACTGCTCTTCTTAGTTAAATATGCTTACGATGACACTGTATTGCATTACAGAAATGGTTTGATTTAATCTGATTTTACATAACAATGCATTTCCCATCAGTATTTCAAATGAAACACAAAGTGCACTGCAAATCTGCTATTTGCCATGTTTTAAAATCTTTGAGGTCAGTATTACTTCTAACTGCATGCATCAATAAAGTCAGAGACCTCCACCCATGGCAAAGCCAGTGCCATAAGGCTTGCATGCAAGATGCGTGCAGGGGGAAAAAAGGGGGGAAAAAAGCTATAAGTAATGATAAAATGCCTTAAGTTGTAGAGAGAGACTGAGGCAGAGACTGGTACAAGGCCTGTTGCTGCCTCCTGCGGCCGTGCCTGAGGTGCAAATGGCTGAGGGCTGCCTCGCACAGCCTTAGCAGCCCATGCTGCTTATACAATGATGGAGCCGAGGGTGTTAAGTTCAGGAAGAGCAGGAATGAGCCATTGATGCTGCTCGAAACAAGGGAAAACAATAGGTCTTTAAGACAGCTTTTCTTGCTGAATGTAAATTGTTTTTTAATAAAATGTAGACAAAACCAGATGATGTCAGAAGAATTCCTCCCTTGTGCCACCCTGGAGATTGTTCAACAAACCGCTGGAAGTGCATACATTTTGGGGAATGTTTCTGTGTTTGCTATGCCCATTGCATCTGTACGTGTGACCTGATCCTGGAGGCCCTTTCTTGCACACCCGACTTGTTGTTTGCAGCGGGGCTGCAGCTGTGGTAATGCAAGGCAGTAGGGCTGTGGGCTGCGGATCAGAGGCAGCATGCACAGGGCTGGTCTGTTCCTGCCTTTAGCTGAAACTTGGGGGATGTTCCACGCTTAATTTGCTGCCTTTAATTTTCTGCTTCCTCTCATCAGCATTTCTTTTCCCTAGATCCTGTTGGTGGTGAGTTCTTCCTTTGATTAACAAACAAAAAAAAAAGAAAAAGAAAAACCCACCCGCATAAATGAACAGATCCATCTGTGATTTATGTATGCATATACACAGAAAATAATGGCATATGTGTAAACATTATTATTTCTACATGTGCATCATGGATTTGTACAGTTGTGTGTACACAGACAGTCATTTTTTGGAGAGAGATGCCTTGTGTTGGCAAATTGTGTTAATGAGAAATACATCTTCAGGCTGTTAACTAATGTCCTCCTAAGACAACCCACACGTTAGCTATTCACATCTGGTCATTTTCCTGAATGTTATAACCCAGCAGTTAAAGTCATCTGATTTCATGTGTTATATCTGTATTATATCCCTGTAATTCCTTCTGCATTTTCCTCAAACACAGGGGAGAAAGCACATTCCCTAATATGTTTTATGGGCACACTCTCTTTGTAATATTTCCTTTGCAAAGGTCCTGCTCATATTTGTATCTTATTACTTTTCTTATACTGGATTTATTGATAGTTTCTAACAAAAATATGATTTCAGTATATTTACGGAACAAAACTCAATATAACAGTCCCCGATTCAATTTTTTTCATCAAAATGGAGAACAATAAAGAATCTAAAGTCTTCAGTTCAGACACATAGCATCAAAATCCCCTATATTGTTAAAAGAAATAACTCAATAACAGGGAAGTGATAGATATTACTTAAAGAACAGCATTAGCTTTGTTTACTTTATCTGTGTTTCTAATAATCCAGGCTACAACTTGAAAAGTTACAAATATTTTGCTCCTGAAACATGTATAAATTCAGTCATCTCTCGTAAATGGGGAAAAATAATGCCCGTATGTTAAGAAAAATTTATTGCGTATTGTTACAGCTAGTAAGAACATTATACACATTCAGTTGCATTTCTCATGAAGGGGATTTTTGTTCTTGTTCTGCCACGCTTCCTCCATAAATGCACTTTGTTTGGGTGGTTGAATTTTTTTTGTAAGGGTTCATATTCTGCAATTCTAATGGCTTACATTCATAGCAACACTGTGGAGCTGGTTAAGGGGGCGTTTTGTTTGTTTTTCTATTGACCACTAGCTAAAGATTTGATTAATAACTTTGGCTAACAATAGATTTTTAGTTAAATGGATGGATGAATTCATTATTTACCTGTTCTTATCCTCGTGTGTATTGCCCAATGATGATTATAGCTGTTTTAGAAATGATCCTCATTTATGGTATGTTGCATCATCCGGAGAAGTAGTAATGATTTTAGATTTTCCACCTAAATTACAGGGCACTTTCCACTGAAAATGGTAAACAATATTACAAACTTAAAAAAAAGAAGTAATCTGATTTCAGGGAAGAGGGAACCCAGTGAAAGATGTGTGCTTTTATAAGGATGGACAATGGAAAGCAAAATAATAACTCCTAAGTTTGATTGTTCAAATATATTCTGCAATACAGAGAGCTGCATGCAGGCTGGAGCAGGCATGGGGCAGGAAGGTTAAGTAGAAGAGAAGGCACAATACTTCAGATTGGCAGTAGACTGCAGCAAGAATAATCTAATCAAAACTAAATTAAATTATCTAGTCCCAGGGCAGGCTCCTGGGACTGCTGCACTGAATGCTAGCAGAACTCCTCCTAGACATTTTTCCCCAGTCAAACTCACATGATGAATGCAGATGAAATTTGAAATATGAAAATCTGAAATAATTTATGGAAGTTGTCAGAAATTTGGCCTGCTTGTGGTGTAATTTCCTCTGAGACGAGGCAGGCTGGCTCATTGCTTCTAGTCTCATAGCAGTTGCTGGTCTTCCAGTGGATGGATCAACCCCTTTAAAATGCTCTTCCAGACAAATTACAGCTCATTACAGACAGCCTTGCACCATGCCATTATGTCAGAGGAAATCTTTTTTCATTTGCACAAATTTGCTTGGAATTCTCATATTTATTTGAGCATCCATTATCGAATCTGAACATTGAATTATCCACAATTATTTTCTGGGTAGGCGGATGTTTGTGCATATGGAATAGATAGTGACTGTGTAGATATAAAAATATTATAGCATTGCTGAAAACCCTACGTATTTCAAACAACCGCTTTTATACAGAGAGTTGCCATGTATCTATAGAAAGGCTATTTCCTGAAGTCACTCTTTTATGCAATGCATTTGTTGTCCAAAAGGAGTCATCTACAGAAAGCCACTCATTTCCCAGTGACTCAGAGTCTGCTCTTTGTAGTTATCACAATTAGGACTTCTGTCTGTGCATATGTGATCTGTGTATGGTCTGGCCCCATGTGAGATATCTCCAGTTGTTATTTACTTTGAATTACATTCTGTAACAAGCACGCTGTCTTCATTACCACCACACTCACATCTAGCATGCCTCCCACCTTTCCATGTGCTGAGAAGGGAGGAAAGTGTTGGCATGCAAGGAAGGGCCAGCGATGGGTCCCTCCATCACTCTCAGATGAATTTTGCATAAAATGGCATTCTAAATGATGTTTTCTAGCTGTTTAACCCTATTACTAGGATACTGACATTGCAACTTCATGGTTGTTTAACATTAGAAATATACTCTGGAAGAAAAAACTTCACAAGTGGTTGATCTGGTGAGAGGCTGTCCCCTTGGTTTGCCTCAGCAGGGTGACTGAACTCCTAGATACAAACATTTCTTAGGATAGCATTAGTTGTAGCAGATCAGAACAATACGCTAAGATCATTTATCTTCTTGGGTCATGATCAGTGTTAAGAAGCTAAAAACCCTGGCTTTGGTTCTTCTGAGAGCACCTGCCCAATTCAGGAGAAAGTTTAGAATTGTTGTCTTTGCTTAAAAAACATTCTATTGCAACCACTCTCAGATCTCCATATAAAAGTTGGATCATACTGAAGTTTTTAAACTGTATTTTGTGTCTCATTACATGGACAGCCATTAGCTAATTTCTGTTCTATTCTAGCAACATAACCCCAATCCCATAATTATTTATGGCCTATGAACTCCCCATGGAAAGCTTTGTTGCAAACCATTATGGACCATGAGCCGTAGGAGAACAGAGGGCAGAACAGTTTCATGATCACATAAATTCTTTTTTATTATTTACTCAGGCTATTGTACACTGAGAAAAGGCACAGATCTCCCGTAGACAATCCTCTACAGGTGTGCATTTTGGCCTCTGGCGTTTTCATTTTCTCAAGAGTGAATTGGCTGTGAGCTCCTCTCCTGGCCCTCGCAGCTGGCCTTCAGCTGTCCTTCAGCACCACCGTCCTGAGTGGCTTTGGCGGAGCAATCCCTTTTTGCTTTGCGCTAGCTTTAAGATGTGGACAGCGGCAGGCACTAATGCGATGATGCTTCTTGCCCTCAGTATTGTAGTCTGTCGTGGTGATGAATTACTGAAGGTGTGCTTTTGTCATTATTTATCCATTCCAACTTTTTTTGATGCTTTTCTAGGAAACAAAAACTTTTATTTGTTTTCAGGCTGGAGGGATTTTTTCTAGTCACACCAATTTTTTTACTAAGTCCTCAAAGGATACCTTTCATGATGTTAGTCAAATATGTGCTGCTAATGATCAGGAAACTTTCCATCCTGGAGTATTTGACAGATTTTGTGATGTACCAGACTTCCCAATTGATACCTTTACCTTGCTGATATTTCTAATCTTATGCCTGGATGAGAAGACTTATCCACACCTGGCTGTTCTGTCAGTACAAGACAGATATGTTGGGACTGTCTGAAGGGTGCACAGTGCTTAGGACTCAGTGAGAAATACAGAGAGTTCAGCGATCTCAGGACAGTTGTCTGAGACTTGGGAAAGGGCTCCATCCTCATTAGAGGAACCACTGCTCACTGTGGTAAGCATGTGAGAGTAAGGCCTGATGGCATGGACTGTTTGATCACCAGTTGTTTGCACAGTGGTTGGTGCTCAGTGACCTGCAGAGACAAAGTTGCCAAGGTCAGGTGGACACCTTGGTTCCAGCAAAAGGACTCGAAAGCTCCTGATCAATTCAGATAGTGGAGGAAATACTCTCATTGCAGGACTCCTTGAGTTATCATAGAATTACAGAATGGTTTGGCCTGGAAGGGACCTTCCAGCCCACTCAGTTCCAATCCTGTACTGCAGGCAGGATTGCCAACAATCAGAGCAGGATGCCCAGGACCCCATCCAACCTGGCCTTGAGCACCTCCAGGAATGGGGCAGCCACTGTTTCTCTTGGCAGCTTGTACCAGTGTTGTCTGTGTATGAGTGGGCCCATGAGGTGTGAGTGTCAGTATAGGGTAATTGGCAGTGTGTCAGGGTGATAGCAGAGCAAGAATGAACCCTGATTGATTATGAGGCATGTGAACATTAGCCAACTGCAGTCATTTGTGCAATTAATGCAATGATGCTGAGAACAGCAATATCTAGTACTTTATGGTAATCCTCTGAACAGAATTTTGAACTAAGAAGGGGTCATTTTTGCTACTACGGAAGTTATTTATGTTAAAGATACATAATGATATTAGGACTTCAAAAACTAGAGCCACAAAATCATTAAACTGAGAAAGCTCCGAGCTATTTTGTATGAGTTGTATTTGCATTTTACTCATAATAAATATAAATTGAGAAAATTCCATTTAAAAAATGTCAGAAGGAAAAAATAATTACTTCGGAATCAAGGATTGTGTTTATTAGTATTTCTGCTTCTTTTTGTGTTATGCACTTTGAAATATCCACGAGGTCACCTCCCTGCCCCTGCTCCAAACCATTTGGTGGTAGTTTCAGGATGAAAAAAGTCACAGAAACACATAATTTATTTCAGTCACCACATTCTTCCTTTCATATGGATAGCTATAGTATGGCTGGAGTGAGCTGTAGCCTCCCAGCTTCTCTTTGCTGCAGGAAACTTTGTAATAGCACTTAAATAAATAAAGAAACTGGGTAGGAGATTATTGCTTTCATTGTGCTATTGTATATGTGTATTATAGAGTCACCCCACAGATTGACATCAGTAGTTGAAAGCGGGACAAGACAAATGTTGTATATGACAGTGGGGTAGTATTGAAAGATGACCCCATATCTGCAGAGCTGGAGTTATGGATCCATTGATGGCTGTTAGCGGCACTTGAAGCGTGGCTGTTAGATTTTGCCTCCCGGCTGCTGGCTGCTGGCCTGCCTGCCTGGGCAACCGCGGCTGAATGGAGCGGCGGGGGCCTCGGCACTTTGTTCTCCACACAGCAACGGAGCACTGCGAGGCCGGCGGGATGCACAGCTCTGAGCTTTGTTGCTCCCCTCCCTGCCCTGCCCCTGTTGTTGGAGTGGTTGGAGGGCTGGGGAGCTTGCAAACACCACGCGTGGAGTGACGATGGGGAATGGAGTCTGTGGGCACAAAGGAAATAATTGAAATAAAAATGTGAATTCTAAATAGTGCTTCAGTGTTTCTCCATGAGGAGAGACACTAGGGAGGAAATTCGAGAACAAAACCATGGAGAGATACCTGGCATTTAATTAGATGTTCCATATATTTATCATCAAAAATATTTAGGAAACTTTCTAAAGAGAGTTTCTGTCTGATTGCCTGGGTGTATGCAGCCCCACTGTCTGAACGTATGTTGGTGTGTGCGCACATGTGCTCAGGCATTTTCCCCAGTTTTGGCATCCAGAGAAAAGCATGAAAAAAATGGCAGTGTAGCAGGGGGTGATACATTTCTTACAGTCCCGTGAAATGACTCAGTGATGGATTTTTCCTGTGAAGTTAATAACAGTTTGTGTTTAACCCACATGAAACAGAGAATCCACACAGCAAAGACCTTCCACTGCCTCTTCCCAGAGAGATGGTGGATGCCCCATCTCTGGGGACACCAGAGGTCAGGCTGGACAGGGCTCTTAGCCACCTGATCGAGCTGTAGGTGTCCCTGTTCCTTGCAGGGGAGTTGAACTAGATGGTCTTTACGGGTCCATTCCAACTCAAATGATTCTATGATACTGTGATACTAGGCAGAAAAAGAGTCTGGGAAATCTGTAGTCATAAACCTCTGCTTAAAATCAATAAATAAATAAATAAGAGATAATTGTCTGTTTGACTAAAGAGAGACACATGGCTGACTTCCTCAGGGGAAGCCACTTCTGCCTTGGATCATACTATGTTGGTTATAAGCATGTTCCTCACGGGACATGCTTGTGCCAACATAGGATCTGTTGAGGTTTTGATGGAGGAAATTCTACATTTCAAGGAAATAAGGTATTTTGAGCAGACTTTTCTAAGCTAACATTAGTTTACAGATGAGTGATACTGGTTAAACAGGCAGGTGTGTGTTCAGCACAGGTTGTCACTTGGCCCTGTGCTTCATCAGGGGAATATCATGGCTACAGCTGTGTGTACTGGAGGTATGAGGCAGTCTCTGTTGCCATAGACTGAAGAAGTCTTAATATTGGTGTGGAGTTCTATTATTGCTGATAACAAAGAAAACATATTAATTAAAGGACTATGGGAGTCTATCCAACAGTGGGTAGACTTCCCCACGAGAACACTCAGCATCAGCAGTGATAAAGGAGAGAGGGTTTTACTGTTAAGAAATCAGACCAGAAATCAGCAGGATTCCCATCTTGGTTTAATACAAAAGAACCCTACTCTCCAAGTCAAAGTACTTTCTTACAGTACATCTTTTTCTCCATATAGAATGTAGGAGAATAGTGTTTGCCTTGAGGCTCTTGTCAAACCATGAAACTCTGTGCTGTGCTACCTCTGGGAAGAAACTTGCACCTAAACACAAAAAGCCAGGTTTGGTTTATGCCCCGCTCATTCATTAATAATGGTAAAATGCCAGGAGATATTTGGATGTAGTGTAAGATAAACTATGCTGTAATGTTACTGTTAATAATAAAATAAAGATAAATTAGAGATAAAAGGAGATTGATAGATGTAATAGAGTTCTTGTCTAGGAGGAGACAACCATCAGTTTCTCTTTCCATTGTCCCAAATGTCTCTGTTTTCTTTTCAGAGACAAATCACAATGTAGTAATAATTTCATTTAACTCATTATTTCCTTCATCCCTTTTTTTTTAAAGCATTTTCCTGTTGCTTTTTCAAGACAACAACAATCATGACTCACCCTTCACCTTCATTTCTTAATAAAGCTATTCTGGTATTCTTTACCAATTTCTATGCACACAGGAACTTTTGCACGGGGTAGATCAGCTGCATTATTCCATTCAAGGCAGGTTTTCTCCATGCCCATGCAGATGCTCCCACCCCAGGCAGCTGGTGAGGAGAAGGAGGTCCTCCATGTCCATGAAGGTCATATTTTTGGTCTCCCTACAATCTGCTCACTTTGTTGATGAAATGCTTCCTTGGAATACCATGGGATCACATGAGGAAGGTGAATGAGATTTTCACCTTGCTGACTACAGTGAGAACCTTAGCTGATTCAGGATTGAGGTATTGGTCCCAGAGGTGAACAATCAAAGCCAAAGTGATAGAGATGAAGTTTGAACACGAATAGCTATCCTTCTTCCCTCCAACCTGTTCTCATTGCTTTATTAAATTCCGTCTCTCTACAAATAATTCAAACAGCTTCTTTTCATAATGCACTTCCAGTATAAAAGGGAGAAAGGTGGTTTCTGGTACTTTGCTATGATGACAAATACAAATGTTGTAGAGAACTTTTTATTTATCCCAAGAGCCCTACCAGCAGGAGCACACTGCGTTCTTTTCCTTGATTCCAACTGTGTGTGATTGTTAAGATGCAGACAAGGTTTAGTGGATCATAATTATGAGCACGTTTGTACATTAGACTTTTTTTCCTTGCCACTAATTTTACACAATATTTAGGCACACGGTATGTCTGATCCCATATATCTGAGGCTCCAGCTTGCCCTTTTAACCAGTGTTTGGCTTACTTCTGTGAGACTTGAATGAGTTCATCATCGTGGAATATCAAGCTCAATGGGACCTGTTTGCAAATTGGGTTTTATAAAAATGGGCTTTTCCATCCAGTCGTTGTGTGGCATTGATTTTAAGTCCTGGGGGAAGGGAAGGGAAGAGGGAAGAGGGAAGAGGGAAGAGGGAAGAGGGAAGAGGGAAGAGGGAAGAGGGAAGAGGGAAGAGGGAAGAGGGAAGAGGGAAGGGCTGTTTCACACCATTTCCAGCAGCATTGCCCATTCCACGGAGACTGACAGAGAAGCCTGCCACAGCTGCCCCTCTTCCAAGCACCTGGCTTTGGCTTGTATCTCTTCCAGCCAAAGGCAGTGTGTCTGGCTCAGCTGAGGAGCCTGCAGGAGCTCACACCACCAGGGAGTGCGACAGCAAATTTGCAAGCCATGTTTCACTATTGGAACATGGAAGACTACAGACCGGTGAATAGACTTAATTCAAATCGGGGTGATTTGTTTTGTTTTTGTTTGTGTTATTGTTGCTTTCATATTTGTTTCTTTCTTTCTTTGTTTGTTCGTAGACCACTCTTACTCACATTTCTCCCGGCACACATGTGCTTCAGGTGTTACAGCTGTGCTGCCCCACCCCAGAGAGATGCTCAGAGGCTTTGCTTCAGCACCGAGGCCGTCCCACGGTAGTGAGTGTCTGGGAGCTGTCGGGCAGAGCCGGGCCGGGCCCCGCAGCCGGAGCCGCATCGATGGCAGCTGCACAGCGCGGTGCCGGTGCTCGGGGGGCGGAGGGGGGTAGCAGCGATGTCCCCGTCACCCGCCCCGCTCCCTCCGAGCGCTCCTCGGCCCGGCGGCTGGTGGCTCAGTGCTGGCGCTGATTAGGTAACAACAGAGCACCTTCCCTGCCTGCCCTCCCTCAATGCGCTCGGGCCACGGCTTTTGAAGGAGCCCAGCCCCGCCACTATCCGGCCATTATGAGGGGATGTATGGGGCTTTATCCGGAAAAAGCTCAGCCTTGCCCCAGGCTTCATCAATCATTTAGACCGGTTCAAATCCCCTTCATCGCGTTCCGCTTCATTAAACCTATCAAGGGTGGACTGAAGAGAGTTTGTATAGGTCCAGAATGCCTGTACACTCCTCTTCGCTAGCTCGAAGAGCGCGGACGGAATAAAGGAGAGAGAAAGGCAGGGAATTAATTGAGAGGAATTTCGCTGCCTCGGCCTTCAGTTCTCGCGGAGGAGTGGGGTCTGCGGGACATGAAACCGGGGCCCCGTTGCAAAGGGAAATCACAAACGGGGCTGAGATGGGGCGGTGGGAGCGGGGGGTACCCGCGGTCCCCGAGCTCGGATGGAGCGACCCGAACTGCAAACGCACTCCTCAGCCCGGAGGGCAGAGGGGCACGGCCCCGAGCATCAACAAGCTTCCGCGACTGCCTCTGGAAATGACCCTGTTACACTATACCCTGGGGTAGCGAGATTTAGCGACTCCGTTAACGTGGCGAATGATATTCCCAGCGTTATTTTCATTCTACATGCGCCAATCACCGCCCCGGTCCTGCCTGTTCCCCCACTCCAGGCTGCGGCCGCCCCGTCGGGGCTCCGCTCCCACCGCCGGTGCCGGGTTGCAGCGGGCACAGGGCGAGGCGGTGGCACCT
The DNA here is from genome assembly GCA_013399175.1 of Odontophorus gujanensis. Taxonomy (NCBI): domain Eukaryota; kingdom Metazoa; phylum Chordata; class Aves; order Galliformes; family Odontophoridae; genus Odontophorus; species Odontophorus gujanensis. The sequence continues at coordinate 1,590 of VXAB01001516.1, read as the reverse complement.
CTGCCGGACCCTTCTGGTGTTAAAGGTCATAGTACCGCGGAGAGAGCCGAGAGGAACGCGTTAAGGGTCAGGAGCCCGGGTAGGGCTGGGCTTAAAACAAAAAGACAGAAAGGAAAAGGGGAGGGAAAAAAAAAAAGGGGGGGTGGGGGGGAAAGAGAGAGAAAAAAGGCAACGCACCGAACCCAAGTCTGTATTTTAACTTTTTTAATAATGATTTTTCCTGTGCTGTAAGCTTGCACCGAATCCTGGAGGAATTGCTAAATCAGATTAAGGTTATATTTTGCAACAGACTGGATGGAGCAATAAAGGAGAAAGCGCGGAAATGGGACTTCACCCATCAATTAGATCTCTATTAGCAGCCAATGCAGGCTTCACCACAGGAAATGTCACGTCCCAGCAGCAGCGCTTGCTCCTGGGCCGCAGCCATCCCTCACGCTGCCGCGGGGCCTTTGTTGCAGGCAGAGGTGCGCGCCCCGAGCACCTGCTGCCCCGCGCCCGCGCAGGGTGCCCGCACCTGCGCAGCGCCCAGGAAACGCCGCCCGCGGAGGGAGGCTGCATGAATATGAAAAGGGAGATGGCAGTCATAACCGGGCAATTACCAACACAATGGGCAATATTTTGAATAGCGGGGCGGCTCATCTGCCGTCATAGATCATGTCTGCCAAAGCCGCCCCCCCGCTCCGCTGCTCCTTAGGGCTGGGTGACCAAAACTCGGAGCGGCGACGGTTTCTCCCCCGTTCGGAGCTGAGCTCGGGGCTGCTCCTTCCGCCAGCTCTGCTCCGGGTGAGGAGCAAAGAAGGGAGGAGAGGAAAAACCCTCGAAATTGCCCATCAGCGAGAAAGGTGCACCGGGGAAGGAGTGACCGAGCAGGGGGAAGTGACGGGGGGGGGGATAAAGGGAGCTCTGTTGCCCCGCTCCTTGTTGTCCTCGCCTCTGCTCCATTCAGGCACCGAATTCAAATGGATATTTTCCAGCTCGACCCAGCTGAACGGGCGCTCAATGCCTGAAAGCTGCCGAGCTGCCGTCGCGGACATGCTCCTCGCCCGAGATTATAATTTTCATAATGCGCTTTTATGTCGCTGCCGCCCCCTCCGGTGAGCGGCCCGCAGAGCGCCTGAAAGGGGCTTTGAGAGCCCGGGGAGCGCTGCGAGCCCCCCCGCCGGCCCCAGTGGCACCGCCCGACCCGCCCCGTTCCCCCCGGCTCCGGCCCCCAGCACGGCCCCCCC